>BLKM01000221.1:2168769-2191040 GCA_013340265.1 Coptotermes formosanus
ACACACACACACACACACACACACACACACACACACACACACACACACACACACACACACACACACACACACACTACATACATATGTACACGAGCGCACACGATGTGACTAACAGCAACCTGTGACATCACGAGTTTTGTTTTTGTTTTGGACAAAACTGTCTTTTACATAGGAACTACAGAAAATCGTGCAGTGTAAGCGGTAATCTTATTACCGAATTGGGACATGGTAGTACCGAGTTCGTATCTGTGGTGTTACTATATTGTAGTCTGAAAACAGGTTAAAACTTACTGACTGATACACAGAGTCAGAAATAAGTTCATTTGCATTATTTGTACTTTGAATGAAACTTAACAACTACAAGTTTATATTTTTTAATTTTATTACATAAATACCTGTGAGAGTGGACAGCGCACCTGGAACCAATGGATGACGGATAATTCACGAAAAATCACTGTTGTATAAATTCCCAATGGAAAGCACATTTCATGATGCATTAAATAAAATTGTTCCACTAGTTCTGCATCTGTGAACGAGTTCTGAAGGAACCTTTTTCTGTGCGGAAAACATGCAAGAAGAGTCATGCGTTGTAAAATAATGTTAAACACGTTTCTCCTGTCGTTTCAAACATTTCAGCCTGGTTCGTATTGTGATCTTTGGTGCTGGTAGGTGGAAAAGTTTCGGAGGAAAGTTTTTCCCTCACTTCCTTTATTTTCCTTGCTCCCTGCACGTACCTACCACGATAGTGCCTCAGATTAAGTCACCATGGTTTTCTGACCCCCTGTCCAGTTCAAGGAATTATCATCTGACAATTAAGAGAAATTTGCGAAGAAATGTAATTACTGAATTACGCGTTTGTATGGATGTCTGAAAGTTGATCACGGGAAACTGGGTCAGAACTGAATTAAATATTGGAGAAATGTGTAGTGAGTATGTGGGTAGAGGTACATACCGCCAAACGCTGGAGTGAAAGCTTAGGATTGTCCCAGTTTTGAGTAATACTGTAGTGAGTCCGCATAAAACGACCCCATTTTGGAGATTAAGGGCGCATTAGTTATTCTTGGAAGATGAACTACTTCTCGCGATGGTGCAAGTGTAAGGCGAAAGGTTACAGGTTATCAGGGCATATCACAGTGTGAGGTTTCGGAATTTTTCCGTACAGTGTCAACTATAGTAACAGCAGGATCAATTCGCTTGATCGCGGCATTACCACCCTTGATTCGGGCTGAAATCTTGGGCCGGAAATCGGTTATCGGTACTCAGTTTCTTTATGGGTTTTCTCAGCCCATCTGCGCTTCGAATTTCGTAATTACACATCTATTTCCACACGTGAATTCAAATTTTTTAAAAGCTTAAATCTCCTGTGTTATTTTAAAATGGAATACAGACACTCTCCGTCTTACGCAATTTTTACAAAAGTAAAAAAATGACATTTTTGAAACGCACTCTGAATTTTTTCTTGGGGGGAAGGAAGAGCAATTGAGACGAAATTGGCGGAAGAATGCTGCTGGGTTATAACACAGGCGTCGGGGTAGTCATGTTGCGGCCGATTAGGTTACAGTTCGTTGGACTTTGGGTTTCAACTGAACACCCTTGTGTGTGTGTGCGTGCGTGTGTGTGTATATGTATGTATATGATCACATGACTACTCATTTCTGACGTGCACACAATTCGATTTGCTGCCGGACGTTCCGAATCGTAACTATTGCCGAAGTCGGAGAGGGTCTGTAGACACAAGAATTTTGTCGTCAGCATTTCTTATTTATTCAACTAACGGGCGTATAAGTATTAAGTATTATCTCTGTGTGATTTGTGTAACGATATTCTCATTAGTTCATATTTTATAGCATGGAATATTACAATAAATAGTGAAAAAGGAATAGGCAGGGATGCGGAAGGAAACAGCCGTAGCCTGATTTGTGGTACTGTCCCTGAATTTGCTGGAGGAACTCAGGAGAACGTCGAATAATTTCGGCATTGCCGGTTCCTGGAGCGAGTGCAAACTACTGAACCACGTTAATCTGTATGAAGATGATAATTTGTGCTGTTCACCTAGCAGTGTTAGCGTGACGCGCGAGAGCTGTGTGCTCTGGGGAGAACAGTGTAACGTTCAGGCTGCAAAACGCAAGGGACATTGTGGGATTTGGTTGTGCGGGACTGGATTTATATTGGTTTGGGCATAGTCCAAAGGTGGGGGTTTAGTTGTCAGGGTAATAAACTACACACCGCCACGGACTTTGACGACTTCTTTTGCACGACCCTAAGCGTCGCATAGAGGTACTAAGATTTGAAACTTGTGGGCCCAGCGTTATGAGTATATTGAGCGTGAATGTAAATTGATGGCGGTTGAGAACGAATATCTGAGGTGTACATTTGGTTGTTAGCACAGCCACTCGTACTCACCCCATATTATTAACCCTTTAAGGACGAAAGTTAATCTGTTCTGTATTCGAACCCAGTGCGTACAGCACTGTTAACACTCTCCACCTCGGTTATAAAAACCAATCACGTAATGATGTGTAATGTAAACGTTGCTGTTTGTTCTGAGATCAATTTAAAACACATAAACGCAATGTCAGTACAATGTAGGATTTTTGAACGTTAAATCAGGTACTACGGAAAGTACCCGCTAAGCTTTAAAAGTTTAAGGTTATTTTTATCAAAGAGGTTGAGATAGACTAAACATGTAACATGTCAATGGGAAGTGACAATTACGGACAAAGTTCTGACGTGAAAATTTGGAGGGAAAATGTCACCTTGGAGACCTATGCCTAGATTGGAGGATACTATGGAAACGGATGTTAAACAAACAGGATATAAAGATAGGCTTACGTACTGAATTCTTTGGCTCCTGATTGGTAGATTGACTGACTTAATAAACATGGTGATAAATACAAAATTATGAAATTGCTTGACCAGCTGAGTGGCTCTTAAGTTTTGGAGAAAGAATTAACATAATCGAATTGGCGTTGAACAACAGGTTTATCAATAAATGAAACACTAGATAATTAGACGCAGTTCTGGTTAAAACACAGCTCTGGATAAAAATGTCACATCATTTTCTGGATGGTCATTGAAGAATTGTCCGTGATGTATTGAAAGTTGGTTTGGATGAAAGCACCGTAAAATATATGATTTCAGTGAAAATGATGTGACATTTTTACCCAGAACTGTGTCAAATTATCTAGCGTTTTATTACTCAAAGTTTTGTGTCCTTCCCCTGACGACGGTGCTTCGGGGCACCGAAACATGTCGGAACATAATTAAAATTCTTTACTAAGGTTATTTTATTTGCAACTCTGTGCACGTGTTGATGTTTGATCATATATTTTTATTGACGTTACATGCACGGTATGGACAGTATAAAGTTCAACAGATTTAACATCAGTAGATTATTTCTTGAACCGTTGAATGAATACGGATTCATACGTGACTTAATTAAGTAGGTGCGTTCGTGGCGTAGTTGGTATAGCGACTAGGCCATCGGCTGGACTGTGCAGCGTTCGATTCCCGACAAACACAAAGGATTTTCCTCTCTTCCAAAAGGTAGAGACCGACACTGGGGTCAACCCAGCCTCTTACGTGATTGGTACTGGAAGCTGTTTCCCCGGGGGTAGAGTGGCCGGGGCGTGAACCTAACCACTCATCTCATTCAAATGCCAAGATTACTCTGTTTGCGCTATATGTCTTCTTGGCATGCACAGGGAAGAAATTTGCCTTTTTTTTTACATACTCCTAGTTATTGGGAATGGTTTGGTAATGTGTTCTGCTATGACTTATAGGCCGTGCACTATATTGTATTCGTGACAATGGTGACGTACACGTCAGGTTATATATTGTCCAAAGTGTAGCTTGTCAAGTCATTATACTTTAACAGAGAGTATAACAGCAGGTAATTTCGTAGTTTCGTGTAAGCGAATGGCCGTTTGAGAAACTGCCAAATTCGGTATTCAGTTCTACTGGGTACGCGAGTGAGGGTGGGGGGGGGAGAGAGAGAGAGGGGGAGAGAGAGAGAGGTTGATATCCTGAACGTGTCAGCCGAAACAGGTAAAAGCGAGCGTATTACAAATTAATATATCGTGACCTGTACTAGGCTGTATGCATCAGACAACAGCTGAAGTAATATACGCCCCTGAAGTTAGGTCTGTATTTACCTCCAGTAGATACACAGATTATAATTTATTTTCTTAAGATATGTTGCCAAATATCTTACTCATGAACCAAGTGAGCTCCAGGTATGATTTCAATCACCAATCAAATGAGCTCCATTTATTTTCTCATTCGGAGGTTCATGTTTTTATTCTCCTCACTCAATATTTTTCGGGTGATCAAATGTGGGAGGATATTCATGTGGGAGGGGAATGTGACACGTGTGGTGGAGAGGAGAGATGCATACAAGATTTTGGTGCGGAAATTGACATAAAAGACAACGTTGAAGGTGTAAGGGTACAGATGATGTTAACATTAAAAGGATCTGTAGGAAGCAGTGTGGGAGAATGTGAACTGGATTAATCTGACACAGGATAACTCCCTCTAAAATGGTAATGAACCTTCGGCTTCCATAGAGTGCGGGGAATTTCTTGATTAGCTGAGGAACCATTGGCTTCCCAAGAAGCCCTCAGCTACACGTTGTAGTTATCTAATGCCCTTCACGCGTAAATGAGCTGCACGTACCTGTACCAACCCACTGACTGGCCAAATAATGCCTAAATAAGATCTGAAAGGATATAATTCGTAATGTACTACACAACATTACCGCGGCCTCCTTTGTTATTCATGCCTATTAGCTGTTTGTCCTTTTATTTCCATAAATACAGCGGGCTATATTGTATGCTGAAAATCAGAATTCGCAACACGTTTTAGGGACAGGCCCCATGTCGATTTGATATTATCTATCCAACGGTTTAAGAGCTGGAGATAGGTTACAGAGACGGACTTGTGGACCGACAGGTACGACAGGTATTCTTTTTGCGTTGTGAAGAACGCCCTACAATCCAGAAACTCTCTGTCAATAGACTCCAGTCGCTTGTTTCTTCGGTTTGGTTTACCCAGCATCGAAGGAACTGAGAGGGTGATTCTGAGTGTTGGGTAGGTAAGAATCTAGAAGGAAATGGTCACGGGAATATCTCAGATATTTCCTGAGGGGACCGAGTAGTAACGGTAACAGGCCTGTATTAATTTTTTCCTAGTCCACATTTTACAATTACTGTATATTTGACCCTAGGCTACCTATTCAGGTAACGGCATTGAAATAAAGCAAGAAACACATAATCAGACCGCATTACTTTTATGTGTACATGCGGCAAGTACTAGGATTTTACTGGGTTAGAAGAGGATTTTTACATTTGGTTAAATTGGACTGAAAACTTGTTTTGTCCTGAAATGATTGTCTCCTCTACCACGTTGACGTAAAGCCGCACCTGTGACTTAATTAAATTTAGCCTCTTTATAAAGCAGTTGTTTTCGCTACTTCATGCCCATGGGATTTAATTTGGGAGAAAATGCGAATGTTTGTTGTAGAACGAACTAGTGTCTGTATCTGTTTCAACTTCACGTAATCGGAGATTAGTGCTTATTAGGAAGCCAGTTTCCTTTCAAACAGTTAAAAATGGTTGTTAATTCATTATTTAATGACTTCCTGAGCTGCATAACTTGTACAGCATGGATTTACGGGACGGTTGTGAATAATGAATTGTGGAAGGACATGGAAGGAGTTGATGTGGTGCGATGCCGTATAATTTGGTCGATGTAGTTTCACCTTCGCCGATCGCAGTGGCCGGGCGGTCTAAGGCGTGGGTGTACGGCCGCTCCTTGCTGGGATGCAGGTTTAGAATCCCGCCGGGGGTATGGATGTCAGTCTGTTGTGAGTATTGTCTGTTGTCAGGTAGAAGTCTGCGAGGGGCCTGTCGCTCATACAGAGGAGTCCTACCATGTGTGGTGTGCCTGAGTGTGATCGAGGACCCTCATAGAAGAGGCCTAGGCCCACTAGGGCTGTCAAGCCATGAAAAAAAGTCGTTTTAATTATAGTCTATTACTACTACTACTACTACTACTACTACTACGCTACTACTTCTACTACAATTACTACTACTACTACTACTACTACTACTAATAATAAGAACAATAATGCTGTTTATTGCCTGATGTGATCTGGCGATTTGTTCTTATTGTCTCTTTTCTGTGTGCTTTCGTTTTTAGTTTCTTATTTGATGCATTTTCCTTATGTCCCTGTGATGTGTCTGTAATTGGCCTTACGGCTCTTTTGCCAACTGAATAATAATAATAATAATAATAATAATAATAATAATAATAATGGCACTTTATTTAGACTTGCTTGTTTTAAAATATAAACTCATAAAAATTTCGAAGTCTGGACATGTCTGACCGTCCTTACCTAAGACGACTAGGACAGACGTCTGCGCCTTAGAGCCCACTCGAAATACCTGCTGGACCACATATGAATGGGCTCACAGAGTAAGTTTCTATACCTTAGTATTTTGATTGAGGACGGGGAAACAGAATAATTTTCAGAATGTTAGTGTACTTTTAGCCAACCAGACAGCGATTAAAGTCAAAACAGAATGTCCGTTTGAGAAATGTTAATAGTTTCACTGGCGTGACAGCGATTCGAGGCCCAAAGTACATTCATCGCACAGGTGGTCGTAGTTTTATCTTTACCGCTATGCCAGAGTGATAATGAGGGATCGTACGACAAGGATGAATATAGTCGAACTTGCGTCGTGTGTGACGTGAGAAGTGTACGGGATGTTCACGTTTTGGGGGTTGATGTGTAAATATTTGTAAACATTTTCGTTACACAGCCGTGTGCTTGGACTTAATTTAAAATATACCTATAACCAACTCAGCAGAACAGCGTCCTACTTCAGAGGCTGGTAGTTACTCAGCCGGTCGAAACATTTCCCGCACTTCATGGAAACCGAAGTTGCATTACTGTGTTCACAACGACCCGCCACCGGTCCCTATGCCGAGTCACATGAATCCAGTCTACATCCCCCATCCTATTTCTTTAATACCCATTTTAAAGTTGCACCTGGGTCTTCCAAGCATTCTCGTTCTTTCAAGTTTTTCAGCGAAAACGCTGTATGCATTTCTCTTTCCTATTAGTTCCACGTGCCCGCTCATCTCACCCTCCTTGATACGATGACCCTCATAATGTTTGGCGAGGAGTACAAATTTTGAAGTTCCTGACAGTATATTTCTCCAGACTCTTGTTCCTTTTTACCTCTTATGTCCGGATATAGAATATAAACTTATAAACATTACTACGTCCGTTCTCAGGTAAAACACAAGTAAAGAAAAGTCTCCTCTTATGACAGACTGTTGCATGTTTGTGTAGACCAAAAATTTAAATCTGTCCTCCAAACTTATCTTTTATTTTATTTCAGCTGTTTCTTCAGTCGTCATGTCAACGTAACAGAAAACTTCATCCAGGTTGTGTTAAATTTCTCTTAATCACCACATACGTAAGACCACATGTTATGAATACGCTGATCAGCAGTAGGTTTATATTAAGTATGCCTATGTTGAGACCCATTGTATATTGGCAGGGTTGTGAGAAAATGTTTGTGTAAAACATACAAGGAAAAGAAGGAACACATACATAATTTTGATGAATAAATCGATTTACTTAGAAAACCACGAAGGAGGTAATATGGATAATATTAAGATGTGATCAGAGTGAAATGAAGCATCCCATACGAGAAAGGGGAGGCGGCTGCAACTTCCTCACGGTTAAGCCTGGGTTCAGTGGCCGACTGTTATGCTGCCGGTACGCACCTTTCCATTCTCGTAGCAGGTACGTGGTTACCTGTATTCGTGGACTACTTTTATTCTGTGGATGTTGCTAGAAAAATTCCCCAAAACTTCTATAAGTATTTAGCAATTGACACGGCGTCATCCCATAAGATTTTGGTCTTCATAAATATGATGTGAGATCCTCAAGTTTCGCAAAATGTAAACTTCCAAAATTCCTATAAAGCGTCAAGTCAATGTCGTTAGTTTACTCGTTCTTTGTAGCATTTAGTCTGCTACATAAGCGTTACGTATACACGACAGAGCGTGTCCGTCCGTCCGTCCTTCCTCGCCTCCGTCATCATATTTTAACCTTTTAAAGCCAAGCGGTAACTTTACATAAAACCAGGTTTAACATTAAAAAATCCTACGCGGTGCCCACATTGCGTTTATGTGTTTTGTACGGATCTCAGAACAAACAGCAACTTTTGCCTTATAACACATTAAGAGACTGGTTTTTATAACCGAAGTGGAGAGTGTCTACAGCGCGGTACGCCCTGAGTTCTTGTATAAAACAGATACGCTTCGTCTTTAAAGGGTTAATTCGAGAACTGGATGGATGTTAATTAAATTTGATATGAGAAATTTCTGTCCCTTTGTGCGTCTGTGTGTAATAGAGGCATACATTCGAAAGGGCGTAAACGTACAGTCGAATGTGGAATTGAAATATTTTCAGATGAAGTGGCGTATTAAGTTAGTACCCTCGGGTGGCTTTCGATTAAATCTTATAGTAGAGATCGTTACGAAAGATTGAAAGGAATTTGTATGGAAATTTTGTATTTTTCGATACTGATTACACTTGTTACTCTTGTTTCAAGCTGAAATTGCCATTTTCTGACACAGGGAATGAGGATAAGTAAGCAACATGATTTATGCATGTTGACACAATATAACATAAAATAATTTGCTTGTGTGCGTGTTGAGGCTCTTTCCAAAAACATTTAAGTCGGTTTGTGTGAATGTAATCGAAATGCTGGGCCACTCTGCTGACGTTTTATATGTCGCTGTGAGCGTTTTAAAAGCAAGTAAATAAACCTTCTGCACTTCGGTCCTGGTTATCCTTTTTGTCGTTAGTTACGATATATAAAAAAATAAATCTTTACGTAAACACCATGTCCGTATGTCTGCAACCTATTGTCAGCGGTTAACCTTTTCTGGATTGTACCAAGTTCCGTGTAGGAGTTCTTTGTATATAGTTTGGGAAGAAGCTTGAGCTTCGTCAAAGTCGGCCGTGATAGTCATTCTTTGCGCAAGGGCGGAATTAAATTTCTGCCGTACCTTCTTGAGCTTGGGTGAAATTCGGTATAGCAGATCTGGACGTGATGCCGTTCAGCGTTTAAGAGTGTCGTGCAGGTCGGTTCAAGACAAGCTATACTTTTCGCAGAGTCGTATGAAATTTTCTCGTAATTTCTACACCTTTCTCCCGATTTGAATAAAACTCCGCACGGTGGATGTCCACAGGAATATATTAGGTGACTGTGATTTTTGTGAAAGTTGGCGCAGTGAAAGCCACGCTTTACTTAATGGCGTAAAAACGTTTCTGGCCATATTTTCCATATTCTGTCTGATTTGGATGAAATTCGGTAAAAGACATCTGAACATGATGTTGATTATTTGTGAATTTTGCGAAAATAAGCTCAGAAGAGGCCTTTTTTTTTTAAGGAGTGTTCAGGAAATTGAATTTACGCGTGAACCCTGAAACTCTATGGCATTTTGAAAGTAAAGAAGGCCTGGACAAGGTCTATACACTAGCTCATGAATTATACCGTTTCCAGCCTTGTTCACGCGTGTGCTTACCTGACATTGTCTTTTTCTAAGTGCGTTATTCGACTGCGCTCATGATTGCGAAGATTCTGCAGTGTCCGTAATGCATTAATGAGTATGCACTATTGGTGGAATAATATTGACAGGGGAAAACCAATATACTGGTAGGGAAGCTGTCCCAGTGCCACTTTATCCACTACAAATCCCACTTGGAGTGGTCTGTTATCGTACGTGGGCCTCCGGGGACAGAGATTGGCGACCAACCACCTGAACCACGGCCTTCGCATCATCGTTTTCTGGTACAACTAAATAAATTAAATAAATAGGAAGATTTTTCATTTTGATACCGTATAGTATAAATAAACTGTATGTATGTATGTATCCATAAAGAAAGATTATTTGGATAATGGGAGTGCAGGGCAGTTAGCAGATTGTGGATGTTTTAGGCTGATAATTACACAGATTCATAACTGGTGCATTATTCTTTCAGGTTCATTAACATCTATTTTAGCCAGAACCTGTACATAACGGGAACGTCTTTAACGGGAAACCTTTACGGTCCCTAGGATCTGGATGTCCGAGGATCCCGTTTCTCAGTACCTGTTTGAGACGGATCCTAACTGGAATGGGAAATATTTCGTTCCCTAGCTGTCTCGTTTTAGACAGGTTTCACTGTATTTTCTCAGATGTGACTTCTCATGCCTCTTCTTTACGCAGTGTAACAGCGATGTATACCTTGTGCATGTGACCAAGGAATGCCACGTGATTTACAGAAAGAACAAATAAGGCAATTTACACGTCCTAGCATTTCCGGTATGTTCATTCTTCCATGTTTAATTGTCTAGAAACTTAATATAATCCGTGGAAGAGCTGTAGATCTGCTGGGAAAAATACGTGTCGGTATTTGTGTTTTCCTATGACTTTTGTTTGAAAAATGTTTTGCGTCGGTAAGTGTTTAGAGTTAAGGTCCCATAAGCGTAGAAAAGCATGTAAGTCTTTTTGGCAGGTGCACGTTGTTGTTAGGTTTCAGCTGAGAAGGAATATTGTGATAAATTTTAGAATAACTTACCAATGTCAAACTTCCACGAAAACCCGTGGAACAGTTTTCAGTTTGTTGCTTGCGGACATTTGGAGAAGGGAGACATACTGACTGTTGAGTTTTCTGTTGACCTTACGGTAGTGGTTTACGGTAGGG
Source organism: Coptotermes formosanus (assembly GCA_013340265.1). Lineage (NCBI taxonomy): Eukaryota > Metazoa > Arthropoda > Insecta > Blattodea > Rhinotermitidae > Coptotermes > Coptotermes formosanus. The sequence continues at coordinate 2,179,541 of BLKM01000221.1, forward strand.
AGAGGCGACCCTTCCTTGTTTGTGACCAGTAACCGCTGTGTTCCAGTTAAAAAATACATTGGGCTGAAACGCAGACCTGTTGTGCGCGTATAAGGTAATACAGTTTATTTCTTGTGGTGTTTTATGTGGCCACAGCTGTCCCTAAATTTGATTTTGGGCTTTTTCTAAACGAAAATATCTACGCAATGCAGAGAGAGAGAGAGAGAGAGAGAGAGAGAGAGAGCGCAAGAACTCCGTGATTTTGACCGTGTCTGTCATTTTTCTGCCTCCTGCGAAGGAGCTGTAAAGTGCACAGGGCAAAGATAATGCTGACAACATTTTGTGAAAACTCCTGAAAATAAATAGGTTCGGTAACGAGGCTTAGAAAACGACACTGTCTCGCACATTGTGTAGCCTCTTTCGTGGTAACGAACGATTCAGAGAAACGTGCCGCCTCCATCTTGTATCCAGAATGTGTAGGGTAGTGCGCTTCTCCGGCGTACGTGACTACACGGCGTCTTGAGGCAGTAGACTGCAATCTGAATTCTCAGCTACAATTTTATAATCGTCTAAAATTAATATAAAGTGAAGTCGCCTTTTTTCTCTACTTGAGCGAACTTAACTGACCCCCACACGTAGTTCCATGTGTACTTATTTTCCAGAAAACTGCTGTGCCGTTGTACATAGCTTATTGTCTCCGTTATTCATGACATTTGTTTCCTGCAGATAGGTCTGACTTGTCTAATTTTGACGGATCTAATTAACAGTACGGACACTGCATGTAACAGTAACTCTGTGGAGCAGAGGCCTTCTTGGGAAGCTAATAACCTTTCACCTGGTTACTAAATTTCCCGCATTTCATGTTTACGAGAGCCCTGTTTTGGTCTGTATCCCAAACTTCGTAAGTTGTGTCCTTATCTTCGTACTCTATTTTTTCGTATTCATTTTAGTACACTCCCTCTCACCCCTATGGAAACGGACAAATCTCATGATTTGTGTGCTGATGCAGTATGAACACATAAGCCTTCCATTCATCCACACATTTACAGTATAGCCCTTGAGGGGACTTTGGTATTAAGAGTTCACTGAATATGCCAGCCATTTACTTGGTTAGTTCTGGAAAGGTTACCACCACCACCACCACCACCACCACCACCACCCCCACCACCACCCCCCCCCCCCCACCACCCCCACCACCACCACCACCATCACCGCCACCGCCACCGCTACCGCCACCGCAGCCGCCGCCGCCGCCGCCACCACCATTTCCACCACCACCACCACCACCACCACCACCACCACCACTGCCTTCCTCATCGCCGCTGCCACAGACATCACGAAAATAATAATAGTAATGATAAAGGGAAAGCACGGTAATGTAAGGGCAATATACTTCTACTGTATTAGAAATATAGATTGAGTGCTTATTAGTGAAGAAGATACGTCCCTGTGACTATCGAGGGGAGATCTCAAACAGAGACTGAAAGTGAAATAATAGCAGCACAAGATCAGGCATTGCAAACCAAATATCATGCAACAAAAATATTACAAACAGGAACAGACGGCAGATGCAAACGGTGTCAACAATTTGACGAAACAATGGATCACATTATGTCAACATGCCCAGTGCTGGCAAAAGAGCAGTATATAAAGCGCCATGATAGAGTATGTGCAAGGAAATGTGGGCATAATTAGTCAAGGAACAATGGTATGAGCATGTACCGAAATTAGTGTAAACAAGTCATGAAAGTAAGGTAACCATCTTATGGAATCAACAAGTGCAACCGACAGAACCGTCCCTAACAATAAACGGGGCATTATAATCCGTGATAATAAAAAAGGAACACGTATGTTGATAGATGCTGCAATTTCAGGAGACAGAAATGTGATCAAGAAAGATGCCAAGAATATTTTAAAATATGAAGAGCTTGCAAAAGAAATACAACGTATGTAGAATTTAAAAACAAAAGTGATACCAGTAATAACAGGAGCAACTGGAACTATCCCAGAATCCTCCAGCAAATATCTGATCTACACACATGGAAAACAAGATATCAAGGAACTACAGAAAACATCCACACAGGGCGCTGTGCACATACTTCGGAAATTAGTAATGTAAAGTACAAAACGTTTGTCATGGGAACTAGCATTACATGTTTCGTATATTGTAACAACAGAATGCTGCAACATTATGTACCCTAGAGACACGATTTGTTCCAGCTGTAAGTACTCTGTATAAAGGTGGTGGTGGTGATGGTGGTGCCTGTGGCGGCGGCGGCGGAGGTGGTGGTGGTAATAGCAGTAATAATAATAATATTTTAGAGACAGTTGTAAGGGGAGAAAAATTTTATATCTTTGTATCTGTCTTTATATCTATTTAATGTGAGTGTGATTTTACTTTGTTTTTTAAATGCACATTAAAGATTTACAATATTTGACACGGCCCCCTTTATGTAGTGCAAAGACGTATAGTTCGCAAGAATAAGCGATTATGTCATGTTATCCTTCGTTATTCAGCATTACAATTCCAATTGAAATATGCCTGGCACTGTCATTTATTGCCACCGTCTTTTGATTCGATCTTAAATGTCTGAGATTTTAATTTGGTGTCCGTGGAAACTTTCAACGAACTGAAAGAAATCCAGACAGCGCTACGCTTAGGCTAATTACATAATGATGTTTAGAGTTGTGGCTTTAGCAAAACTGCTGCATGCAACGTTTAGACGTTCTGTTTTAACAAAAACACACACACACCCACACGCGTGCGTACGCATGCACCATGACACGCACGGAGTGATTGTGGGTTAAATCCCTCGTGTGTCGTTCCTGTGTCTTTGTTTCCTGTTCATCCTGTTGGAACTAATTACACGTAACACAGGATAACTGTGCGCATAAACACAAAGCACTGAACAGATCTAGTCGTGGAGTATTTAATGCTTCATATTAGCAGGAACAATCAACATGTCTGTTTCGACCATTGAAATACTGAATGCTGTGTCCATTGCTGTACTTCCTGCTCTGTTCTATTGTGACGGTTTGGATCATATTTTGCGACAACTCTTTGTTTGACATACGTCGCAGATTGCAGAACCCTTGTGCCTGTTAGTTGGAGATGAAGTGACTGGTTTTGCGTCTTGTCATTTTTAAATCAAGGGATCATTGGAAATCATGTAGGCGAAGTGAAATAAATTTACAGACACTCTGATGTTGTAAACAAGTGTTGCCATCGCGAGAAATGAGAATATCCCACATCGCAGCAAATCAAGCATTGAAATATTACAGTGAGTCGTAGTTATTTACGACTATTAAAGTGCCCAACACACCGAAACACTAGTAGTAGGGTGAATTATTTCCTACGACCTTCCTTGGTTATTCGATAAATAGCCTACGTGTAAAGCAGCTAAATGGATACGCTGTAAAAGTGTTTTAATTATTAGTGAGCAGCTACTGGATGACCTCAACGGAAAGAAATGTTCCTGCAGTTTGAAAGAGGAAGCACTTGATCGTACTGTCTGGAGAACTGGCTTTGGACTAGGCTACTGACCTTCCACAGTGTAGTGTGTGATGAATGAGTGAAACGAATACTACGAAAATAATTGGCTGTGCATGTAAAATGACTTACGCCAGTGGTGATGGCTCAGTCAGTATGGTGACGAGGGTGTGATTTATATGACCACCTGAAGCAGATTTTTCTTTTCTACTTAGTGTTCAGCCCGACCCTGGGCCCAGAATCTCCTATCCAACGAGTATTTTTGTAGTCTTCTAGAAGAAAGTGGCCGGGTTGTGAAGTTGACCTCTCACCTCCATTTATTGCCAACGTGAGAAATGTATGGAGCTACACCTGTACTTTTGTGCGCCATGTTTAATTAAGCACGGGGATAATTCTGCCATGACACTGTCCAGCCGAGACTGTATCGCCAAATAAACTACGGAAGTTACACAGTCCTGCACAGAAGGGAGACACTCGAATACCAAACCAGGCTGTGGAATGTAGACCACTGGAGCCCAAGGAGAGAAGGCGGAGGACCGAGCTTAACACAGACCTAGCCTATTTTAACTGTGTTTTGTGTTAAAGGTATGTTTTGTATCACTTAGTGTGTAATATTTGTATAAAAGCACGCAATTAGTATAATATTTTAAATGTAAATATATCGTGTTTAACTAGCAGGATCTGTTGCATGATACAGTTGGCTAAAAGACTGAAATGGATCTTGTTAATAGAGTGTATCTGGTTAGGTCTTACAACGTTTAAAAATCATTTTCAAATTTTTTACCCCTGAGGATGATTAACCCTTTAAAGACGAAGCGTATCTGTTTTATATAAGAACTCAGTGCGTACCGCGCTGTAAACACTCTCCACTTCGGTTATAAAAACCAGTTTCTTAATGATTTGTAAGGCATAAGTTGCTGTTTGTTCTGAGATCCGTACAAAACACATAAACGCAATGTGGGCACCACGTAGAATATTTTAATGGTAAACCTGGTTTTATGTAAAGTTACCGCTAGGCTTTAAAAGGTTAAATAATAAATCGAAACGTGTCGAGTACTGAATAAGAATATTATTATTGTAGATAGGCCCAATCGTGCGCACTTGATGACTGTACTGCTATTAATGCGTGTAGTCTGTTTCTGAATAGATAATTAAGCCTAATGCTCTACACTTCATGTCGCTGGTTACTTGAAGGTGATTTTTACCGCATATTTTATAGAGCCTGAAAAAACTCATAAGAAATGCAACCAGCAGAGCCAGTGTCAGGGCCGGCATTTGAACCCGTGACTTCCCGAATGCGACGGAAGAGTGGTAGCCAATAAATGGCGACTTCTCTGAGATATTGAAGTGATGACTGTGATTATTATGAGAAAGGCGATGATGATTATGATATTAATACTAATAACAGCGAATGATTTAGAAAGGGATTTGGTGGGATCTCCATGAATCGAAATATAGCATACTCTCGGAAGATTTTGCGGAATCTAATTGGATTAGAAGTGACATAAATCTTCGAATAAGACAAGTTGACACGTGGCTTCTCCATCTGTAGTAACTGTCTAGCTTATGGGAGAATGTTCTTATCACTTCACCACCGTTACCGACATCCTGCAGATTTCAACTCTCACCGCCCCTCCCCCAGTGACAGCGTGGCTGTTTTATTAATGGAATAAGGCCCTCATTAGCCACACTGTCATAAAATTTAAACCGGCATAGTATAGCTTGTATTCATTACGGCGATGAAGTTAGTTACGTTTGAGAATGATGAACCTCGCAATGGATGGAAAACCGCACGAGCATATGCTTTAAACTTACTGCAGTTTGTGATGAAGCATAAAGTAAACCGGGAGTTTGGTGGAGGACCGTGACTAGTTCCATTCATTCCAGGTGGGAGACGTTTTGGTGCTCTATTGCAGTTTTATCATAAAATCCGTATACTTGGAACTTAGGTGGTGTAATTCTGTGGTAACAAATAGTTCCTTATTTATCATCTGATAGTCACTCTGCTCGTAAAGAAAAAGCCTTATTCTAGAAAGAGAACGTGGCAAATGTGGGGAAAGATGAGATATGCATCCACATATTGGTCGAAGCACCTGAAAGAAAGAAACCTCTCGAGGTTTTTGGATAGAAGAGTAACATTAGATTAAAATATATGGCAGTCTGTCGGTAGGCAAGGCAAAGGTCAAGTGGATAGACGGCGGTGGTCAGAGAAGCCAGAAAACTGCTAGGATTATGGGCATGAGACTGAAAATTATGGGGAAGAAAGTTTAAGGAGCCTAAGTTCCGAAATTGGGATGTCATACCCTAGTGGTATGAGTATTAGCAGCGGCATTATTATTATTATTATTATTATTAGTAGTAGTAGTAGTAGTAGTCGTGGTAGTAGGAGTAGCAGTGATAGTAATGGTAGTGGGTATAGTTGTGATGATAATGATGCGAGTAGTAGTAGTGGTAGTAGTAGCGTCAGTGATAATAATGGTAATAGTGGTAGAAGTAAGGGCCGTAGTTGTGGTAGTATTGGTTACGGTGATGGTAATTCTAGTAGTGGTATGAGTGGTGGTAGTTGTGGTATTATTGGTAGTGGTACTAGAAGGAGTAACAGTGATAGTAATGATAGTAGTGGCAGAACTAGTGGCGTTAGTGGTGATGGTAATAGGTTTATTAATGGCGGAAAGAGAATGTTCATTACCGTCAACAAAAAGGGCACGCCAAGTAACCAACGTAGCACATACTGGCCTGGAGACGTGTTGTCAAGTGGTAATGCCTAGTTTTGTGTAGTAAATTCAGGCAAATTCCGTGTTAGTAATTCAAATAAAGCCATAAATGCTTTCCTGCACCTGCTTCTCCATTCATTCACTGATTACACTTGCATTCGACACTGTATAGGCTTAGTTACTGAGCTGCGTTAAAATACAAGATCTTACGTTGACAGGACGTATGTCTGTGTTTTTTTTAGGATTATAATTTTACGTTGATGTAACGCAGGATGATATTTGTACCTGGAATTTTGTGGAATGCGTAAATTATTTCATTTTTTGTCGTTATAATTTGAACGCGGTTTGGTTACGTAAATCAATGCAGTCAGAAGGCCATTAAATTAATTAATGTAAATAATGTCCTTCAGGCTACCGTTCCCTGTGATGTATAACACACTTCATATGAAAATAAATTTTCCGATAAATGGAACATTTATCACTTAGCCAATGGCCGCGGAACTCCGTGGCGTGGAATGGGATGCAAAATGTTTTTCATGCATATAAATTGTTACTACTTTGTCCCATGTTTTTTTCATAGCGTAGAACATAACACTAACGTAACTTATTACGCGTATTCTGTTAAATTGAATTGAATTTTTAGGGTATATATTTTAAATATTTTAATATATTTAGCCTAATTACCATAATGTACCCTATTTTAGGGTCACATATTTCAAACTGAATAATCATGGACACATCATTATGTTTTTGGGGGTTTGAAGAGACATATTTCTGGCTTTGTTACCCTAGTACTAATTTGTTTCTCTGTCCGTCTGTCATTTCCGTCCCTCGATTCCAACTGAAATACCAGTACGCCTGTTAAAAATACCAGTTAATTAACCGAGTTTTATTAAACTTGTCCCAGCATAATCCAGAGCTTCCATTTCTGATACGTTCTAATAACTTGATACAGTAGAATTTTTGGGGAAAGAATTACACTGGCGCCATTGCATGTATATTTTTAGCATTGTGTTTTAGTGGTATCCCTTTGAAAGTGCTAGTACAATATTTATTAAGGTAACCTTTTAAGAGTGGGCAAAATTACATCATGGCGACCCGAAGAAATATTTTCATTTAATTAATATTTTAGTTGAAGTAGAGGGAGTTGACTTTCCAATTGTGTAATATGAAATTATATATTGGCCTACATATGTATGTTCGTGCTTCCTTCATTCTTTCCTGGCTGTCCCATTCACTTTGTTGTCGTTTTGCGTAAGTATGTTATTTAAGACTCTGTCGGTTGCTAATATTACACAGAGAGTATGTACAGTTGTGGTGCGGTTTAAAATTTCATAACTTCGTTTCTGTAAAAGATAAGAACAATATATGACAACGTCAGGGACGTAATTTATTCAGGTTCCAGCGTATATAATCTTGGGATTTTTAAGTCTCAACATACACCGTCATTACGGATACAAAGAATGATCGTAGTCCTTCCCTCTTCTACCTGCTTTTCACAGTGTGTGTTGAGATTGCTTATTTTCACTTGATCACACTGACACACACGCCACAGTCGGTAGGACTCCTCTGGACGAGGGATCGGCCCGTCGTAGAGACCTCTACCTGACAACACAAACACTGTACAAGACAAACATCCATGCCCCCGGTGGGATTCGAACCCACGATCCCAGAAAGCGCTCGGCCACAGACCTACGCCTTAGACCGCGCGGCCACTGGGATCGGCTACAAAGGATGATACGATATTTAAATTATACAAACAGGTTTTGCATGTGTGTTCCACGTACGGCATTTATCGTGTCAGTTATTTTATTATGAGATCGTCTAAAGAGCGAGTCTTTGTGAGTAAAATACAGTTTAGTGTGTCCCCATAGGAAACAGTTTAATGGGGTCGAATCGGGTGAGCGTGCTTTCTAAGCTCGTGGCCCACCTTTTGCAGTGCATCTGTTTGGGAGAACTTCATTCAAAAACTGTCGAACACTACGAGGAGAGTGATAAGGTGCACCGCCTTGCTGAGAAACGGTACTTCGTGTAATTTTTAAACGTCTTAATTCAGGAATAAAGTAATTCTGTAGCATTTCCAAATAAATGTAGCCAGTTATTAACAACCATTTCTTCAAACAAGAACGGGCCAGGTATGGGCATTTTTCCTAATCACATGCAGAACGTGTTTGTAGAACTGTAAAATCGTGTACAAGATGAGGCTTAGAAATCCTAAGACAAAATATGCTGATATTTCAATAAATTACCTCCCTGGGGTTGTTACATATTGTTTTCACTTCCTAGAGGATTTGGGTTATCAATATTTTATTCTACACAAAGATTTATAAATTCCCTGTATAGCGTTGGTGATAGACGAGTGTAGGAATGAAGATGGAGGATTGTTGGAATGATAGGGGGGAAAACAGAAATACTTGGGGAAAACCTGTCCCAATGCCGCTTTGTCGACCACAAATCCCTTCCTTTTTCTTTCTTTCTTCCAGTTCGTCTTTCTTCGTTTCTCTAAAATGAGGGGGCGTGAAATGGCACTTGGGTGCCGAAAGACGCAAATTTTATATCACCGCTTTATATTTTATACATTTTCAGCTTATTTTAGGCGCTTTTTCTTCTGCAGGACGCCTAGTGGCTCATCCTAATCACTAAATGAAGCTTTACAAAAATTAAACCTGGAGGAATTTATGAGTAGTTGCCGAGCTCCCTCAGTTTTAGTTAAAATCAGACTAACATAATGGACACTGTCTTTGAGAGACGATGTGCATTTCTGAGCGCTTGTTTATTGTACGTCTCTCTACCCACAATACTACACGTAAAACAAAAGAAATCATAACAGACATGTACTCACGGTCTGAATGTTATATAAGCTTGGGATGGATTTTATACGTCCTCCAGTTCACATTAAATTCTTATATGAGTAATTATTCAAGCGCATTCTCTATTCTTCATTTATTTAGTAACCACTGACTGTGGACAGACAACATCTATGCGAGGAATACCATAAGGAATTGTTTAATATCATACATTTTAAAACTAGACCATAAACTACGCTGTGTTACCACTTAATTCATACCTGTATTCTCATGTCACTTATCGTATTATATGGTATCATATTGTGTTGTTCAGTGTCGTAAGGTATCATATCTAAGTGATGTGTTGTAAGGGATGCACACTGCAGGTAACCTGGTGCTAAGCAGTCAACAGCTCGTGGTGGTGTATAAACAAGGCTCAGCAAATGAATAATTATTAATCATGTATCACGCATATCATATTATCATATACATAATGTCAAACATCAGATAATAGCATAGTAATCTAAACCATTGCATATATCATATAATCGTAGCGTGTCATATTATACCACATCATATATCATATTATGACATGTGATATACCTAAAACGTATAAAATCATGACTAAATTAAAACAGTTATGTTCAGGAGAAACCCTTTCCAAGTTTGGGCCGCTGAAGTGACATCCAGAATCCTTTATAAATTTACTCACTTCCCGCGGACGAATGTGTGGACAGCTATTTAAAATAATCTATAGGCATGTAACTTTATTTTCAAAATTCATTACATCGCTTCAGTTACTTTTGCGGATGACACGATGTCATGAAGGAGGTGACGAGGGACGTTCTAAACAGGCTGATTATTGTTTTATATTGTTGATTTAATTTTGTTTTGGTATCGAGGAAATCAAAGAACTTGTACTGCAACAGTTCGAGTCCATTACCGCAAAAACGATGTGCATCAAAAACAAACAATTTGAATGGTTGTTATTACCGGTATTTGTTTTAACTTCCACAAAAAAAGGAATGATGTCTACAAAACATCACAGTCTAGTTGAAATTTATTGCTGATTCCAGTCTAGTTGCTACTGAAATTCTTTTTACAAAGGGACCCGTATTTATGAAGGAAGTATGATCACCTACAAAATCACATATATTATAGATAATTCTCAAATTGTAGGCCCTTCAGAAGAAGTAATACAAGGTGACTGGGAAAGAACAAGAAGAACTGGCTTAAAGAACCTGTTTTATGTGGATTGGAGATGTGGGATGAAAAGACAAATTTGGTGATAGAAGAAGGGAAATGGAGACGAAAAGGAAAAAATGCAGAGGCGTTAGAAAGATGAGAATGATGCAGATGACGAAAATAGTGAGGGGGAGGGGGAGGAAGAAAAGAAAAGAAAAAGGACAGAAGGAGGGATGCAAGAATGAAAGCAGAAGAACTAAAGACAACTTGAAGTTTTCTCCTACATTATATATGCCTGCTATATCAATGTCTGTCTGCATTTCATGTGGTGTGCCATTTGTTCGCAAGAAGACAAGTTGTATAAAATGGTAGTCTGTGGAGGCCGAAACTTGTCACTGTTTGAACTTCCCATTTCCTTGCCTGTGGCGTTACTGCAGTTTTGTTCCTTGAATCTCTGAATTTGCTACTACAACCACAGTCTTTGTGCCTTGCCTTTATAAAGTTGGAGAAGTTGGGTTGGTAGGGAGGAACTGCGATAATCTCCTTTAACCGAAGAAATGTGTGTAATTGACTTTGTGGGTGTATTGCGAAGTTTCTGATTCCGACTGGAGACACGAGGACACTTGTTCTTACCTGCCACACTCCCGACCGTTGCTTCCTTGAGCCTTAGATACAACAACTGCTTCGCATTTGCAAAATGTAGAACACAACAACTATGCATGTTACAACATATATTGAATATATGTGTCATAGGGAGACGTAATGCCAGAACATCTCTTCGCCCGCATGTTTCACCACTAAATCATGTAACAAACGTATTCATGTGAAATTTGAGTTTACTGTGAATATTAACGTCATTTTTAGCGTGACAGCGTGTAGTTTGCAGGCAGATACCAACGTTTCGGAGGAATCTGCCTCCTTCATATAGTTGTTTTACATTTTGCCACAGTATTGTCTTAGCTGCAGTCGAGTACTTTTGCAAGATCTGTTGTACTGCACTGCTTCAGGGTCCTGAAGCACTTGGCGCTAGTGACGCTTCCTCGTCCGCCATCTTGTTATTTTTCATTGTAGGAAATTAGGAGTTCGGGATATTGTTAGTGAGGTACTAGCCGTGCTGTTTCCTGACTATCGGTAGTGTGGTTCAAAATGGCGATTTTATAAGCCTGTATTTCCTTGGGCAGAAAATTGAGCTATAATCCCATAAAGAACCTTTTATGGCAGGCTTACAATCAGTGAGTACAGGGTAATTATGTATAAAAACAGTAAAACAGCCAACAATGTGTTTCACCTCACTTTATTCAATCAAGAGGCTAAACTCTTGATTGGGCTCTACCATGTAGAGCCCA
>BLKM01000221.1:2199428-2221063 GCA_013340265.1 Coptotermes formosanus
TGTGTGTGTGTATATGTTTGTGTGTGTGTGTGTGTGTGTGTGTGTGTGTGTGTGTGTGTGTGTGTGTATATATAGCTTAGGTGTAACTGAAAGATATGCTTGACTTGCATAGCAGCAAATTTCTGCCAGGATTTCTACGGATTCACACTCCATAAATAAAATACATAGTGACCGACCACGGAGTACACATCATTACGCAACATGCGGAGATAACACGCTGAACAAGAAGAAGATGTCAACGTCGATGTAGATGTTTGTTTGCAAAAGTGAACATAACCAGTGCCATTTGTATAAATATGTACTACATTTAGTATAATTTTAGCATCCCTATTATCACTATGTTAACTGCTTGGCACTATCACTTTAGTGTTCTTGTATTTATGCACGTCTACGACGACATTTTATATCAAAACTGTATTACTTTGTATCAGTTTTCTCCCTGAAGATGGACTTTGCAGGCCGAAACATGTAGGAGAAATTACTGTGACATAAATAATTATTAACGAATATATGTTCAGTTAGTTGGAATAAAGGTAATATATTGTTCATGTATCTCACCGAACATGCACAGCATTAAACTAGAAAATTGGTTCTGAGGCTGCTGCAACTTCTTGTTTGTTTCTCAGTATATGTTTTGTATGTTGATGCCGTATTTCAGTTTGAATTGCCTGCGTGTATGTACAAGATGCGCGTTCTTTACAAATTTGCATCCCTAATTACTTGCTCAATCATTTACAAATACGCATCAACTGGGAAGGGTTTGTGAATAAATTTGTTTACACCGTAATAAACTATGATTAATGTAAATAAACATGCTTCTCTTATCGTGAACCGTTCTTGAAAAACTGTGCTTAACTTCAGTTGGGTAAAGTGTCTGATGTACGTATAGTGTATATTGAAACGGTAGGAACATAACTCCAGTTTGGTTAACACAATTTAGTTTAAAGCTCTGTTCTACCAGAATTAATCAAAATATGTTAATTTTTTGGCAAACTAAAAATGCGGACAGATTAACATGACAAACTCGTTATGCTTTCTCTTTGTGCATTACTGGCATAAGTACTTTTAGCCCTCCCCCGGGCATAGTTGTTTTTGTTGTCAGCATCACAGTACTTAGTATCCAAAACTTTAAATGAGGCCTAACACCCAAATAATGAATCATACTCGTGAAACCAATTAAAAGATTGTACTCGAGCATTAGAATTACGCCGGAACATTCAAACCGCAAAAATCCAAATATTTTTCACTTTTCCATTTGCTCCTTTTCATAACATTATTATTTGACGTTTTTGAGGGAAGTGATTTGATTTTGCGCACACAATTATTTTAGTCTATACGCGGAGTTTATTATTGCGGAGAGTTTCTTTAAAAATTATGGATTTGTGTGTATATATTTGAGGTTACTTTACAGTTTGGGAACTAAACGAATGAAACAGAAACTAAATTAAGCCGACATTTCTTACGAATTCCAAAAAATTTTATTGCATTCATTTTAAAAATAACTTCAAATTTGTCCTGTGCAAAACATGAAGGCATACTGGGGAAATGAGGTGTAGCTCCAGTCATTCTTAAGCTCTGCAGAAGGGGGAGGTGAATGGTGAGCTTCACATCTCGGGCGATTTACTCTGAGTAAAGAACCTCGAGTGTCCAATGAATAGGAGTGTGGATGCTTAGAAGAAGAGAAGAATCTCTGGCCTCCGTCCTGAATCGAACTACGACCGTTCAGGCCGTGACCTAGAAATCTCTCTTGTAGTTTCTGAAAAGGAAGATGGAGACGAACAGACCTGACTTTTACACTTTATTGTGTTGTGACAGGAACTTTTAAAAATGAAGCAAGCACGATGCCATAGCAGAGTCAGTTAATACGAGTATTTTTGTTATAGACACAAAAGTAGTAACATTTCATCATGTTGGTTTTAGAAATATTTGTTCTTGCGGTATTTAATAGGGCCTTCTCAGGTTTCTGAGATGAATAAAATCAATGGACACGAGAATATAAAGAATGGCGCAAGGTTAGGATTTAGCAGCAGATGGTCTGCTTTACGGTAATGTCGCGCCGTTTGCCTGTAGGTATGGACGAAGATCACAAAAAAACGGTGGGGTAGTCGGCCCAGTACTACGGCAGAAATTAAAACCGGTTACCAGTTAGGTATAAAACTAAGGAATTTCGTCGGCAGTAATATGCTCAGTATTTGCAAAGAATTCAATATGAGGAGACGTCACAACCCTTAAAATTTTAAAACCTTGTTTGGAATTTCGTTTCGATTCTACTCATTATGGCTTCACAGTTTTGGAATGTTGTAAGATTACATATTTAAGTTGTCAGTTTTTGAATCGACAGGAACTTTGCCGTCCTGGACTTGATGTCTATTCTGATCTAAAGAACATTACAGGAAAATATAAAATTTGTGTTGCATATTTAGAAGTTTTCTAATGAACAAGAATTGTTGTGTCATTTCTGTACTCATTTTCTTTCACGAAATATTATGCGAAACTAAAGTATCCCTTGGTGAGGTTACGTACTTACCACAGCTATTATTGATTCTTACGTTTATGTCCGGGCTGACACAGTTGTACGGAAAATTATGTGTCAGTGAGGAAATATGAAAGTTTGTGTACGATGGCATGATTATAATTTTTGTAAAGAACAAGAATATCTTATCGTTTGTAGCTCCGTAACATATGAACTGAAGTGACAACACGTCTTGAATATTTTCGCGTGACAAGTTTTCGTGCTACGTGACTGAAATATCAGTGCGAATTTAGGTGTGCCCATTTTGCAGCTGAGTTCAGAACGTCTCAATTTTCCCGAATGAAAGTCAGTGCCCCAGGGATTAACAATTATTCTCATTATTTCAAAATATCGTAGGGGCTTCTGTGAAAAATGAAATGTGATAATTAATTTGAGGGTTTCAGAGCTTCAGAGATATATTCTGTGTCTCTCCGATTATGAAACCCGCTAGACTGATGGTAGATACAAGCGTTTCGGAGGAACCAGATGCCTCTTACTTCAAGGCAGAAGTGACAATGTTCTGTCGAAACATTTGACATCACGGCCCGGAAGAACACACAGCGAAACTGTGACGTTTATTTTTGGGCTGATGTCGTTCATTTCTCCTTTTACATCGAGACGTAGCCTGAGCCATTATTTACAAGTTCTGTTGCTCATTTACCGCCCGAGCCAAAGTAAACTTCAAGTCGTTATGTGCAACGGAATATTTTATGCGTAAAAATAAACTGCTACATGTGGCAAATATTTACAAGCCTTAACTAAACAATGTATGGTATGGCAGTGCTCTGGGATGTGTTACCTTCTAGTTCGGTACATGGGTACCAACATTTCTGGTGACCTTCTAGCTCCATCTTCAAATTAGAAGACAGAGAATATGTGGACAGGCGGTATCTCCGAAACCTTAGTACCTGTCTTCTAAGACATTGGAAGTCATATGCAAGTAGACGATAATCTTATTACTGAGCATCCTAGGATTTTCACGTTTGGAAACTGGGTGCTCGCACAAGAGGAATAAAACATACACAATATGAGATGCTTAAATTGTCCCCGTCAGTAGTGGTACCGTAATTGCCATTAGACGAGAGTTTAATAGTTACTACTTTCACTTTCCGTGCCACGCCCAGATCGGCCACAAGTTACAAATTCTGTGCTACTATTTGAAACCAATTTTTGCTGTTTCCTTACTGGTACTCAGTTATTATTTTAGACCCAAACTTTGTCTGCACGGTCATTATTGTATACTTAGCTAGTATTTCAGACCCACCCGCTGTCTAGAATATCCTAGCTGGTACTCAGGTACTATTTCAGAACCACCCATTCTTTGAACTGTCCTTACTGGTACCAGTTGTCATTTTAGACCAACCTGGTCCTTGCACTGTCCTTACTAGTACTCGGGCACTATTTCAGACCCATCCACTCTTTGAACTGTCCTTATTGGTACCAGTTAACCTATCAAACCCACCCGCTGTTTACCGTATCCTAACTGGTACACACATACTACTTCAGACCCACACGCTCTTTGTACTCTCCTTATTGGTAACCGTTACTATTTCACACCCACCTGCGCTTTGCAATATCTTTACTGGTACACAGGTACTATTTGAGACCCGTCCGCTGTCTGAACTGTCCTTGCTGGTACCAGTTACTATTTCAGACCCAACTGCTGTTTGCACTATCCTTACTGGTACCCAGTTACTATTTCAGACCTAGCCGTTATTTGCATTATGCATACTGGTAATCAATCACTGTTTCAGACCAAGCAGTTTGTTTACACATTCAGTACTCGTATACAGCAAATATATAAAATTAGCCCACTATTTTCAGGTCACGCTTTGACTGGTTCTTACCCCCATCGTTTAATCGGGTATTCTAGAGTGGATATCTGCAGAAATCAAGCACAAGAAATTTATACCATACCACAGAGTTTTCTTTTATGTTTCAAGTGTTGCTTTGTCAGCCATTACTTAATACATACTATTCACTATGTAAACAGTAAACAAAGAATGAAAGAAAGGGGACTCGCCTTTTGGTAGAGTGATGAGAAGAAGTGCATACGTGAGAAGTCCCAGCGCCTGGGCAAGCGATGTCATCCTCTCGTCCTGCTTCAAGTCGACGCTCTCTGATTTTACTTCCCTCCGTTGTGACGTTCTGAGGGCTCGCACATAAATGCCTCTTTTATTAACTTTGAACCTGTCATATCGAAAGTCCCTTTGGTGCTGCAGTTCCACCAGATTTAGCCGTCATAACAATATAAATTACGTTACACTTTTTTTTTTTACACAACTGGACTTCAAATATACTACGCAAAAGAGTTACAAGTTTCTATGCGTGCATGTTGCTACTGTATCTTTTCCCAGAATTCAGCTCTTAACTGAAAGGTTTCTTTTGGAAGTCCGAACCTGCGCCGCCCTCTGTAAGGCCACCTGCTGGAGAGATGACGCAATCAAACAATGAGCAAACACTTCTAAATGCTACCGGCTGCTATGACGAGCTGCTGCCTAAGGCTGATGACTTTCTTCTTGCTCCCGTGCTGATGCAGCTTTCTTCCCTGAGAAACTTGACAAGAGTGTGTTTGCATGTGGTTGTGCATGGTGTGGAGGAGAGAGAAAGGGAAAGAGGAGAGTGAGCATAATCAGGAGGGCAGTGTAGGAATTGGTATGGGAGGAGAATGATCAATATAATATATTGTAGTAATGCGCATGTCTCTGCAGCCCTGGATTTCGCGGCACCAGCTGCCTCGTTTTCAGCTACGGCAGCTCGGGTTGAGCCAATGGAAATGCCGTGTTTAATCTTGGTACTCGTGGAGTGCCCGTAGTTACTTTTGTTTTAAGGAAACGATGTTTTTGTAATGGGTTTAGTCCATCTAAAAGGATCCAGTTACGAATAATGAAATTTCTGCTCATGAATATACTGGAAAGCGGGCTCGGAAATGTATTTATTCTGACGAGCCACTACTCTAAGCAGAGATCTTTCGTTATTTTACTCAGTCTTTCGGGCGAATGACACGAAGTAAATACATTGAATACAAAGACGCCAGTTACGTATTTCACGAAAACAAAACCACTTTATTCCTTCAATTTCGAGGTTCTCATTGCGTTGTCTACGGACCGTACTGTCATTGGGAATGTGAATCGATGTAGTTTGGCATAAGTGTACCAGCGCTTCGGGGAACCTTCTGCGAAATCTTCATGTGTAATAATTTTCGTATGAACCTTTCACATCACATAGCATGCCTACGCCAATAAGGGCAGGTACTATATATAAGGAGCTTAGAATGCTTTAAAACGAGGAAGTCAAGCTACTGTTTCCATGTACTTCAGTGCTATACACTGAACATGGAGGCAGCAGCCTTCTTCAGAACCTTAGTTCCAGACTACATTGCGTCATATCCAGCAGACAATCGTATTGCATTATTGTTGGTTCCACATTCTGCAGGTATCAAATTGTATGAAAACACGGATTTATATTGAATACGCAGATATGTTTAGAAGTGTTACATGCGCTGTAAATAGTTTGAAAATGGCCTAATGTGAGTTCTGTGGTAGCCTATATATTTAATGTTCGAGCATATCCGAATCTGAGGCAGTCTCAAAACGCCTTAGTGCTGCTATAGACTGTCCCGTTTAGCTCCTGCGGCAGAGAAGTTGCCGCCTCTATACGGCTCTATGCGCCTTCCTGCAATGTCGGTATTCGGAAGAGCAATGATTAATTTTGAACCTGCTTTTAAGGACTCGCATAAATAAAACGTATATTTTGATGCAAATAAGTATAATTAAATCAGTATGTTAAAGACAAGCCGATAATTCTCCTCTGCGATTCGCCATAAAAATGTATATAAAAAAAGGAGTGAACGAATGAAATTCGTCCTGTGCTTAGGCCTAATCATTTGCAGGAAAATGGTACATATGAAATTACAAACCACTTGCTTTAGCATTGAAACACTGAACTGCTCTCCATTTTACTCGGAGATTGCATTCATGCGTTTCAGTAGGTTCTGAGAATAATTTAATGTGCAGCGTTAAGTTGTTGGTCCTTGTAATGAAGAAGCATTGTGTTTTCCACGAGGTAGTAACCGAATTTTTATACATTGTTTATGTGATATTCAGGCTTGAAGGCGATACTTATCTTTTCTTCACACCCCATGGGTTTTGGGCACCTTCGCAAAATTGCGAGAAGGGGTTATTAACTTCGTCATGTCTGTCCGTCCGCATAGAATGATTCGGCTTCCACGGGACGGATTGTTATGAAATTTGATATTTGAGTATTGTTCTAAAATCTTTCGAGAAAATTCAAGTGTCATTAAAATCTGAAAAAAAAAGTGGTACTTTACATGAAGACCTAGGTATATTTATGATAGTATTTCTCTGGATTCTTCTTAGAATGACAAGTGTTTAGACAAAAGTTTTACGGGAAATCAAAACAGAATTTTATATCCAATAACGTTTTTCTGAAAATCGTGCATTTTATGTGATAATGTGTAAAAATACAGTAGAGCCAGACAGGCCACAGACGGTAATATAATACGGCGCAGAAAAAATGCGATATGGGTGACGGATAACTAGGGCAAGAATACAAACACACACTCTGATTGTGTGATACTGATTGCTTTTACACGGCAACAATGGCTACGCGAACGGACCTTAATATTACGTCATACGTAACATTGTCTGTCTAGTTTTATATAACGACGATATTTCAACTCCAAGATTGAATAAGGTACAATGGGACAATCTCATGATCTTTAAACAGATATTTCAACCCTTTAATTCTGCTGCGGTTTAAATTCCAATCACTGCCCAAGGAGGAGGCGTTTGACATTTACAGTGCCCGTAAATGCATTTACAAACCATACGGTCCACCGGGTCCGGCAGTATGTGAAGAAGTAACGGTTCACACAGTGCACCGAGGCCAACACTGCGGGGTTCAATGAAGCCTCTGTGCCATTGTACCTCAATACTCGTATTATTTCAAGGCAGCCTACTGTTCAACATTTGTTTCAAAAATTTAGATTCTGCCATTAACCCGATTTACAATAGGACCGGTTAACACTCGAATACAATATGTCGAAATCTATCTGGTCGCTGAACTCCATGCGGATAATTTGATAGAGGTCAGGTCATATGCTGCAGAATTCCGTTTAGTTGCTCTGCTCTCTTGCTAATAAAGTAAATTATAATAATAAAGTATCAGTTTAACAGTATATAATTTTATTGTACGAATTCACTACCATGCACTCCGATGTGGTTGTAATTGTTACGTGAAACCAAATTCACGTGTATGACACGAGATCAGTAGAGGCGTTTGTTGCTTGAATTATGGATGAACGTAAAATTCGAACGTTTTGTTTGTTGTTTTGTGTGATGTTTATTTTTTTGCATACGAAAATGTGTGTAATTAAAAGAGTTAACAACCAGCGTATGTGTGTTTTTACTTTAAGTACAGATGTATGTTATTTTACTTGTATTTTAGTAAATATTTGTTTTAACTGTGACTGTTATTTCATAATTCAGCAGGTAACAGTTACTGTGAATCTTAAAGTGTCTCGGCTTTTCAAGAAATTCTCTGCCATTTATTTTACCCGCGAGTTCTTCACAGTATTTCACCGGACTTCATCCTGCAGTAAACTAGGCCCTTAAAGCACAGCGACCGCTTTATAATCCCACTATGCTTAACGTAAAAAGATCTGCTTTTTGTGGATATCAGAAAAACAGCGATTATTCCCGTATACAGGAGTAATTGATTTGTTTTTATAACCCTGACGGAGTGTGCTTGCTGCGTGGTACGAAGTGAACCTTTAAATGTAATTCAGGTTGTTTCGGCCTTTAAAATGTTAAATCAGTCCAGATCTGCACATCTTGTTTCTTTAAGATCTGTTTTACTAATTCATTTCCATGAAGGTCTCTATCTCCAAAGCGGGTTGTTACTGTGAAATTTATGACTATAATTTTATATGAAACTCTCATTCCACCTTTAGATGCTGCTATGCACCCCATTTCATGCGGCTGAATTTCATTATGGTAACAATGTATGATGCAGAGCACAAATAACGGAGTTCTGTATTATACAGTTTCCTCCGTAATTTTGTTGCGTCCTCTTGGTTAGGTCCAAATAGTCTCCTACACGCCGTGTTCTACTATCATCCACGTATAACTGTTTCCTTAGAGTAATAGACCATGTGTCATGTGCAAACTCTTAGAAGCAACATGTGAATTTAGCCTCCAGTTATGTAGTTTGTGTTACATTGCAACTCATGTATAATGTGCGATTTTGAGGAAAATGTACTCGCATCTTACTGGGGCTTTAGTCAAATGCTGTTACGGGTTATGTTTTACAGAAAGTGACTGAGACGAAAATGTCCTAATAATTTTACTGTATGTATCTAATGTCAGATTTAATTGAAATAATTTAATTCGTGTGTGTGAATATTTCGATGGATCAATCTCGTCATTATGTACTTATTTGTGTGAACTGTGTGAAGCACAAATACTCTTGAATTTATACGGCCTCTTAAGGCATACGGTTGACGCCATTTTATATGCCTGTCTCCATATGATCTCCATAAGGGCAATTTCGTATAGACTGCTGATTTCTCGAGGGAAATCTGTAACACTAATATGTGTCGCTTAATGGTAAATCAATCAGACGCACCCGGTTGTTCATTACACAGTGCGATCCCTTCACGTTTCTCTACACGTGGCACTAATTTCGCTGTCACCCAAGAATATGTGAATCCGCTGTTGTATGTGAGGTTGCTTTCAGTGAAATAAATTCTCTGTGTACGCGTAGATTCTTGAAAACCGATTGTTGGTGAAAAGATCTAAATCGGGGAAACACCCACATACAGCAGAGCTTTCTCCTAAGCCAGTTTTATTTTCTGAAGGGAGTAAAGTAGGCCAAAATGTTTAAAGGTAGATGCAAATGCAAGAGTGAAATTAGTACGCATAACCTTAAATTCTGGGGTATGTAGAAATACTAGTAAAGGTACATACACGGTGGTTTTATGCAGCACGAGTTTAAGAGCTGATGAATAAACAAGTTAAAGGGCTGTGGGTCGTAAAAAACTAGGTGTTGAGCGGGCTGAGATCTGTGTACACAGGAAAGCACTTCGTGCACAAGTAATTTAATTCAAGAACATTACACACCATAATATCTCAGTCGATAAAGCATTTATCTACGAGATACACTACTGCAATCGTTGAGGACAGGAAATGTTCTTTCAGTAACACGTTCAGATCGCCTTTGGGTCCTCACAATATTCCGTCCAGTGGGTGTGGGGCGTGGCTGTCATCTTTGGGATAAATTGATCGGAACATGAAAGTAACAGCTCGTCTCCATTGAGTGTCTAAATGAGGGCTGGCAATAAATTAAGCATTCATGCAACGAGAAATGTGTACTTTTTTTTAATAATCCGAAACGTGAGAACGTGCGACACATAGATTCAAACAGGAAGGCAGTGTTAACTAAACAGGAAATGTACTCGAACGTATAGCGTGACATCGAGGCACGTTCAGATTTCTTCATCCTAGACTTCTGAGATATTTGTACCATTCATTTCTTCATCCTAGACTGTTCTGAGATATTTGTACCATTCATTTCTCTGGGGTCACGCTTTTTGTCGTTGTTCACTGTCTAGTATAGAGTGTTACCACTATTATTTTTGCCTATTGTTATATTTCTTTGAAGAACTTGATATTTGCATACCTACGTTGCTTTATAGGGGCCGCGGTGGCGCAGCTGGTTGAGGCACTGCGCTACCAACCGGCAGGTCGCGGGTTCGATTCCCCATGGTACCATAGGGTTTTTTTCATTGGCACTATGGCCCTGGGGTCGATTCAGCCTCTAACAGAAATGAGTACCAGGAATCTTTCCTGGGGGGTAAACGCGGCCGGTGCGTATGGCTGACAACCTTACCACCTTCATGTGTCGATTAGCTAGAAATCTGGGAGCCTCGACCTCCTGGGACCCTAAGGGCCTGTTCAGGCCTGTAATGGGACTGCTTTTTTTACGTTGCTTTATTCTTTGTTGAATTTATTGGTCTTACATAACCCCAGAATTCACTTCGCCGAAATATTTTGTAGTTTCTGACTTACAAACGCTCTTCCGTACAAAATTTCTAAGCAAACATATAATTTATTTACATGTCATATTTCATATTGCCTTGTAGAAGCAATAAACATTAATCGTTGTGATTGAAGGATCGTATTTTTCTTGTTTGCATCATATAAATTACATGAATGAGAAAGATCCGTGATGCATAGGAACGTGACGTAACAACACGAAGGCTGCGTCATGGAATTATTACGTCACACCACAAATCTTATTCGTATGGCGTCACGCTATAATTATAATCGGGTAAAAGGCAATAGACATTACAGCACAGAGTGGCTGTTCATAGTGTGCACAGCTTTGCGACATACCGATTAGACCAGACTAGACTAGACTAGAGAATTTACTATTCCATGATGTCTGGATACACAGTATTTTAACAATTCTGTAATATAATAATTTTAACATAATTTCAACATAACTCTAGCAACGCCATACTTTATTGTTGTTATGGTATATTTGTATTGTGTAATTTACCATTTACAATTGCCAAGGCTGGATGCTGACTCTGTGTATGTCTTTCAGTCTATATAGTGATACTCCGCGAAGATGGCTATAAAAATAGCTGAAACGTGTAGGAGTAGTTATCTCTGTATGCCCTAGTGCAATTTGTGGGTAATGGACTTATTTATAAATAGGTGTTAAATATTGCACCAGTGACCATATCTTTTTCCCCTAATTGTAACTACATGGACAAGTGCAACCGTGTGGCGCCGTATTACATCTACATTGTCAGCTGTATTTTTGTACATATCTTGTGAACGACGAAATATCGTCGTAACTGCACATAGTTCTTCAAGTTACATGTCTGTCTTATTTATTCGATTTTAACCGAACTTGAATTTGATCGACAGGTTTTGGTGAAAATCCCCAAAACAAACGTTCATAAAAATCAGTGGAGTGAGAGCCAAGGACAGACAGACAGACAGACAGACAGACAGACAGTCAGACATGACGAAGGTAATATTCGCTTTTCGCAGTCTTTTGAGAATGGGCATAACACTAGTTTTTAGGGAAATAACTGATCGTAATTTTACGCACATAAATATATCGGAGCGTAAAGATCAGTGACCGAGTTTTGTTGCGAAATTTGGAGATTGCTTTGTAATCAAAAAGCCGTCAACTGTCCAAATACCTTCTTGTAATGTGTCCTGTACGCAGTGGGTAGAAATATTTTGGTGACTTTGGAAGAGAGGTGGAGAAAATAGCGTAAATATTTAACCTTACGTCTGTGCAAAGCATCAGTAGTTCGTACACACACACACACATAATCATTTCATTATATTCAGCAGCTGTCACGAATGACTGGAATGTACACACTGCATGGAATTCTAGAAATTTTGTAACATGTATTCTGTCTATATTAACTGAACTCATACTATATCGCATGTGATCCATAACTTCTGTATAAATCATTCGATTAAATCGAACCACGCACGAGTGGGTTTACTGGTTTAGAACGCTGTTATGTTGTAAGAAATTTCATCGCACTTAAAAACTGCAGGTAGAGCGTTTGGTGAATTTAGTGACAGATTTCTTCATTCTCTAGAGTGAGTGATTTATTTATTGTGTATAACTAGGTGTGAAATGAAGATATGTAACATATAACTGTGTTATTTATCTGACTGCAAGTGCTGGAAGTACTAATTGTACATTACACTATTTTATTTTTATCGATGATGATAATGGATTAGGGAGGTGTATAACAGAGAACCTTGTGTCATCGTGTTTCCCCGTACTGTGGGGGGTTTTACACGTATGAAATTCTTCTATTGATGTCTGGATTTACAAAGTGGTTACTCAGTAATGAGAAAGGTTTGGGCGTTTTTGAAATGTCCAGAAGGACATTCTTTATGATATCAGATGTCGTGCGTCGCGCTGTGCTATCACCGATGCTCTGTCGGGACGTGTATCCTATAAAAAGGTTCGTAAGGAAGTGGGATGGGAAGTGCTTCAATATCCTACCTATAATCGAGCATGATCTTCAGTCGATTTACACTTCCTTGCCCAGCCATTACGGTGGCTGGGACACGGGAAGTTTGAACACTTGCAAGTCCACCTGTAGTTGCGTCATTTTTGCAGAGGCTTAGAGGAACGCTTAACAGCTTACTTTACAAAGGGCGTAGAGCGATGGAAAATACGAGTGTATGGGATTGGAGCGTGATTTACAAAATACAAAACAAGAATCTGAAGAGGCCTTGAAAATATGTAAGATTAAAGTGTGCTGTTCGGAACACGAAAACAGCTATACAGCGAGGGTAGTTCGCTGTCTGAGCTAGCCATAGGCTTTGCATTGCAATTAAATAGGGGTGTTAAGAACGAAAGGTAATATAATTGGAACAGCCGAAATAGAATTCCTGGGACCCATAGGGAGAATTCAGCTCGGAGAAGGAATGATTGGAAACTGAAACTATGTTCGGAAACATGAAACAATATAAAGAGAATGGCTAGGGCATTTTGGATGAATGCCCTCGGAATGCCTGAAGTGTCAGGTACGCTTTTGTAACCCCGCAGGAAGGTGAGACAAAGGCCGCCAAAGAAGACATGAAACCATTAGAGTAGCCTCAAAACGAGATTTCATTCGGTGCTTGTTACGGACAAAAGAAAACTGAAAGAACATCAAAATTGGAACATATTTTGCCGTCCTCTTGTATTTTACAAATTTGATTAAGAACAAATTTTACAAAACGTAAACAGGTGGGAACAATATTTGTTTATGATAGGAAAAGAAGAAAATGGAGAGTCCTTGTCGAGAAAGTATGTAATTTGTATCTGTTTTTTACCTTATATTGCTAGGGTGGGTGTATACAGAAGCGGCGATTGAGAGAACAAAAGTGACATTTTTTGCCACGAACATAGCGCAAATAATATTGTTGATAATGATGATGCAACGGTGATGGTTGTGACAAAACAAGGAGACGTAACACAGCCAAAGGACGAAACTGATAAATACAAATATCTTGGTATACTAAAGCTAGACAAATTGAACACGCTAAGATCAAGAAACAGCTAACAACTTAACTGATCTGCTGACTGCAGAAAACGCGGAAAACTAATTTTAGCAGAAACCTTACGAAGGCGATCAAGAAGCATGTTATTTCATTGTTAACGTGCTCGTATGGCTTTATATCATGCTGTCAGGCAGATCTTGAGAGTGTAATAAGAATTGTTAGAACTAAAATGACAAAAGCCTGCATACACATGAAAACATTACTTCTGAAAGGTTTCTGTTACTGCAAAATGAGGGTGGGCTATGAATACCGATATACACAACCTTCACAATAGTCAAGTTAAACAATTAATAACTTATTTTTACACCAAGAGAAATAACTCCCACCTGCTTCAAATTATATGTGACACAGACGTTAATTACAGGCATCTTAGCTTATATGATCCTTTTCCACAACAAAATGAAAACACTAGTACGATACAAGAAAGAATAACTACCTGGAAAAACAACTGTATACGGAAGACACGCCTATAACCGTGAAAAGCCAGATGTCGATAGACAGCATCGAACGCATGGCTGAAGGTTGGTGAAATCTTTGCAGAAGCTACTGGACCTATGAGAGCCATCCAGGACCAGTTTTTTAGTATAATTATTTATAAGAAATACATTTTGAAGGACCCGAATATTACTAACGACACCTGCAGGAAATGTCGAGAGAAATCAGGAAAAAATCAACATACAACAGGTGCATGCTGTGCGTAGATGCAAGGTAATTACATCCATCGTCACAATCAAGTAGCCAATATCGTCCATCAAGAAGTGGTTATCAAATGTGGGCTGTCAAAGGGAAAACCAACACCGTGGTTTACATAAGTGCCAAGTCTGTGTTCTACAGTACATGTTATAGGCTATAGCCTACTATGACAGATCCATAACAATTGATCGAACTTTCCATAACAACAGAGCAGATATAGTTATACGTGACAAAACCATCAAAGAAGCGTCCTTGGTAATGTAGCAATTCCTGACACACACACCTCTACAGAACCATCGCTTAGAAGCTCCAGAAATATACGGATCTAAAACAAGAAAAAACAAGAATAGGACAAATCAACGCAGTCTGTGTAGTACCACTAATATCATGCACAGCGGGGAGTATCCCAAAAAACTAGCGAGAGCTTGTAACTGCTCAATTCTCGCCCTGGTCTATGTATTCTCATGCGGGAAGCAGTAATATTCAATACATGACGTACAGTTGGAGAATTTTATTTAAGACTAATGAATAAGAAGTCCTTGGTCAGTGTGACCCGTGTTCTTTAAGAACCAGCTTAACCGCCGTGACTAATAATAATAATAATAATAATAATAATAATAATAATCTTCCATGGATTAGGTCGTTTGACCTGTTCCAGCATCGACGCATGCCATCGTTTTCTGGGACGTCCACGATCTCTTCTTCCTCGGGGTTTGTAGTTGAGGGCATGTTTCGGAAGTCTGGTGTCGTCCATTCGTCTAAGATGGTTAATCCAGTTTTGTTTGTATTTGGATCTCACGTCTTATATTCCAGAGATCTCCAGGTCTTTTCTTGTGATTTCACTTCTTATTTTGTCTAGTCTTGTGTATCCTTTGACCCTCCTAAGAAAGCGGATTTCTGCTGCTTCCAGGCGATTTACGTCCCGTTTCGTGTTTGTCCATGTTTCACTGCCGTAGAGTAGTGTTGGTCTGGCTATGACTTTGTAGAATTTCATTTGAGTTTGTGTACGGTTTTTTTTAAGTATTTTCTAATAGTGCTGTATACTCCTTGGAATCTATTTATTTTTTATCGATGTCTGGTTCGCCGTCTAAACTCAATTCGCATCCCAAATAACTAAATTGTTTCACTTTTTCTAGTATTGATCTATCTATTTCTATTTTAGAACGTACTAAGTGTTTTCCTTTGAAAACCATAACTTTTGTTTTGGTCGTGGATATTTTGAGGTTGTAGTCTTTGCTGATTTGGTGTAGTATGTGGACAGATTTCTGGAGTTTGTCTTCAGTGTCTTGTATAATTACTTGGTCGTCTGCGAAGAGTAGAGTGTTAAGGTAGAGGTTTCTTTTAAGCAGAATTCCAGTGTCAGCTTTGTGTTTCCAGTTTCTTTGGAGGTCGTCTATATAAATGTTAAAAAGGGCCGGTGATAAATTACACCCTTGTACTCCTTGATTAATATATATTTGCTCAATAATTTTTCTTCCTGTGTCAATTTGTATACTAGTATTTTTATATAGGCCTTTAATTACTTCTATTAGATGATAAGGTATTCCTCTTCTGTTAAGAATTTGCCATTGTTGGTTTCGATTTACTCTGTCAAAAGCTTTTTCTAAATCCAGGAAGGCTATGTGTGTTTCTAAGTTAAATTCTCTTCGGTTTTCTATTGTTTGTTTAATGACAAATTCATTATCAATACATGATCTACCTTTTCTGAAGCCGTTCTGTTCCTCGAGTAGTATTGTTTCTGATATAGTTTTAAAACGTTGTGCAATTATCTTGGCGTAAATCTTATAACCACTGTGTGACTAATAATAATAATAATAATAATAATAATAATAATAATAATAAATGTGTACAATTGTTTGCCCGCAATACCACGATTGTCCATATTTGAGAGACGAAGCTGGCTTCTATGGAGAGAAGAGTGAAGAGGGGCGTTAGAGTGAACCGATTCGGAATACAGGACAGCTTTGGATATTAATGTGCAAACGAATGTCTCAGTATCATGGAAGAGTGTTTGGGTGTCTGACAAAATGCTGACTTGCACTTTTAATGTGTGAAGGAGATATGTAAACTGGCGCATTTGAATCTTATAGGTTTTAATATTTTGTACTGAACAATATTTTTTCGGCTACAAAATGGTGAAGGATGAGGAAGTGAGCCATGCATCAAGAGACAGGGAAACATATTCGTATAACATGTCAGCGTTTGTTAATCGTGCTTTAACCTGCTTTAGCCTAACTGGATAATGATTTGGGTTATTTTAAGACATCAGGATTAACGTTAAAAAATTTTGCATTTTGCCCACACAATATATTTTTGTGGTTTTGAGAACAAACAGCTGTTATTACCCCGTACAGCATTAACTGACTGGGTTTCGTAAACGACACCGACTGTGTATACTGTGCGATACGAAGTGAATTTTTATATAAGGTTCGGGTTAATTTCGGTTGAATCCTGGGAACATTCCGAGAGCAATGCTGTTTAGAAACTCGGGCAACATTGCACAGACAATTGCTTTCACGTTTTGTCTTTACAAGGAAAAATTAATCCAACGTATGGCGCTTTCAGAAGGGTAATACATTTTGTATTTTTATTCACACAATGCATTTATGGTTTTTGTGTGATTATGGCAATGATCAGCCATTTGGGAGGGACAGGGAAAAGTTATCATCTGTTACGTTTCGCACTACATCCGTAAAACTCGACTTTCAAAATGCCCAGTTGTTCTTGATACAAGAGTTCAATGTACATATATTTTTACTTCATGTTAATGTCGAATTATAATGCATTTCTGAACACTGGCAGTGGACCATTATTAAAACGCGTTTAAGGTATTTATGTTGATGTTTCTGAATGCAAATACACGTGGTCCAACGTTGATACTCATTATTTGTGCTTTGGACGTAACGTCAGTGTATTGAACTAAATATACGAGGTATTGTTCATGTTGTCAGTGGTGTACAGTACACCCCAACATTATGAGCTTGTTCTGACGCTATGGATGTACAACACTTCTAACACACAGTGCCATCTTTGGGCGTTATCTTTGAGCTATTACCATGTTAATTTTATTTTGTCATCTTTTGTTCTTCCATGTAGTTTTTAGGTAGTTTTCTTTCCAAAATTATATAAACGATTCTTTTCACGCGCATTCTAGGTAGGTCTACATGCCCAGGCCTTCGTAGGCTCAGAGATCTTACTGTGCTAATAGTAATGGGTGTAATACAATGGAACCCAGTTGCAACGACATCGGTTTATATGGCATCTCGCCTGTAGCGTCAGATATTCTGTGGTACCAATTAACCCTTTAAGGACGAAGCGCATGTGTTTTATATACTGACTCAGTGCGTACCACTCTGTAAACACTCTCCACTTCGGTTATAAAAACCAATCTCTTAATGTTTTGTACGGCAAAAGTTGCTGTTTGTTCTGAGACCCACACAAAACAGGTAAATGGAATGTGGGCACCACGTAGAACTTTTTAATCTTAAACCTGGTCGTATGTAAAGTTACCGCTAGGCTTTAAAAGGTTAATTCTTCACTGTTAACCATAACATTGTACTCCTGGGTTATAACAACACTTGTTTATAACGAGGAAAAATGTTCAGTCACTTTCATGACGTTATAACCGAGTTCGACTGTATATGAATCACTAAGACTTTGATTGCGTCATATACTAAACTACGCGATAAAAGGCAAAGGTCTCTTCGTTTTGCACGTTTGAGTAGTACAGTAGAATCTCGATAGTTGGAGGAGATCAGGACCGAGGTTGCGTCGATTTACCGAAAAGCTCGGAATGCACGGTTTACAACAATTCAGAGCATGTGACTACGTACATAGTATGGTACACATGTCGTATTAATACGTAATATGTATATATCATTGAATTAGAATGTTCAGTTCAGTTCAATTATTGTTTATTAGTGTGCCAAGCCAACGGCCAGATGGCCAATAACAGAAGCAGTGAACACAAAAACACAAATAACAATGGACAATAAACAAGACACAAAAGAAACAGACACAGACAAAAAAACAAGCGTGTACTGAAATAATTAATTAGGACACCCTATAATAAGGAACTAATAATAACATCAGATCTGAATAAGTGCGGTAGTTGGCCTTCTGAATACATCAAAATCACTACAAACTAAATTTGCTGCAGTGGCACATCTGGGGGAGGAACAAGTTTTGAACGTTGGACGAACATGAAGCAGAGGGAAGTCTGGGAGGCTCCGAGTGAGAACTTGAAGACCAATAACGTCCATGGAAGATGGACAAGATTTACAATGTAAGAAAACATTAATGGCAAAAATTGCATGAAGTTGACGTCTTTTCTCATGTAAAGTGCGTAAGGTCAGCATTTAAGAGCAGTAGCATAACTGTGGCCGTTATTGTCTGGGGAAAATAATCGATAGTAACCAAGAGCTATAAGCTTTCTCTGAATGTGCTCGAGTTTTTTAGAATGAGTTGAGGTGACTCAATTCCATGCTACAGATGCGTACTCTAATTTAGGTATAACAATTGAAAAATATAAAATTAATAAACATAAACAATCACGAGTTGAAAATGTAAAAGTAATAATACGAATGAGACTCAGAAGTTTATTGGATTGTGAACAGATATAATCGACAGTAGTACAACGTTTGGATGATAGTAGAATATAGATTGCTAAGTTACGTTGCAAATAAATCAAAACCTTTTCTGTACTTAAGATGCAAAAGTGTCTTTAACGCTAGTTAGCCTTTGAAATTGTGTTCGCTTCTTTGCTGCGAAATCACGCCATCCGCGCAGGAACGGGATATCTGTCTGGGTCGCCTGGTTGCGCTGTTCTGTTTAGCGTCGTGCTGTTTCTGTCTGTACTCAACCTTGACTGCAGCGCATCGGCTCGGACGAAAGGGAACTTCGAACAGTCGGGACTCGGAGAATCGAGATTGCACTGTGTTCGGAAAGTAACAAGATTTTCTGCCGTAGGCCGACTATTCTGAATGATTTCTTAATGCGATTTTCTGGGTTATGAAATCGTGTACTGTGGTAGGTGGTACCAAAGTTGCGAAGAAACGTTTTGACTCGAATATTTAAGGTAGAACATTTTTTGTACCAAACGTGGAGTACAGTCCTTCAAAATGTCGACAGCCAACTACCAGATTACAACAAGATTACACGTTTTCGTTACCCATAAGACTTTAGGGGATCCTAACCGCTGTGAAGACTTCAAGTGCTAATAGGGGAATGATATTCGCGTGACTAACACTGATAAACACCTACTTTCCCATTAAAGTTATATTATCATAGCATACAATTTTGGAGTCTTTTTGAATTTCGTACGTCCATAAACAAAAACAACAGTAACAACTAGGACGACGACAATGATGATAATGATTGGTTGTCGATACATATCGTTGATGATGACGCTGACGATGGTAACTCCATGAGACACTACGCAATAAATTTTAGGTTTATTAACTTGTTGAATTTATTCCACCACTCACATGTTACGTTTAAGATCCATTTTAATATTATTCGTCACGTAAGTAGACTCCTTCTCTCAGGTTTCCAACAACGTTTTATATGTATTCCCCCCGATGCGTGCTTTATGTCTCTGTCTTCTGATCCTTCTTGATTTGGTCACCGTAGCGCTTGCCCGGTCTTCCTTAAGTCTGGATGCTGTCCTACCTGTTTACTCCAAAACACTGTCAAGCTACACTCTTTGCTGAGATTGAGAGAATGGGACACAAAATCACATGAAACAACAATGAATGTTGTGCTTATTATTAGGTGTAAAATATATCTGTAATTTAGCTCTTTCATTAGTAATTCAGTCACGTAAGCCAGAGCGTTGAATATTTATAGGGTTTAGTAACAGGCACCAAGAAGTAAATGTGAAAGGAACGGGGATAATTTGGAAGGCCAACCACGAAAAATGGCGTAATGCTGAAAGATGCCATCCTCTTGACAGTGATGCTTTTAGTGAATGTAAGTCTTCAATTTGAAACTTCATAAAATTTCGTTCAGCCTCTCTGTTCCGAGGCCAAAGCACATACGTACGTGCACATACACACGACACACACACACACACACACACACGCACACACACACACACAGATAGAAGGAGGGCCAGACGAATGGATGTCAGCTATTGAGTTAGTTTGCAACCCGCTTAAACTAAACCAGTAATGAAGTTTTGGTAAACTAAATTTTACCCATCAAGCCAGATTGGCCCGTATTCTATTTGTTCCTGTATGCAAATTCAGCTGCATTCACTCGTACATGATTATATCATTAATGCGAGGCAGCTTTTCGTCACAAAAATTTAGGACAGGAATCTGGAATTAACCGGGGCTGGTAGTACGTTATCTGTCACACGTGTACTTTGCTTTTAAGCATGTGACATCTTCATCGATTTTTGAGGGAGGTAACATAATTTTAAGCAATTAGTCCAAATTAAATATCAGACATTTGTACGGCCTTGAAAAATTATTTATTTGAGGGAGACAATGCTCTCATATTCCACTGATCAGTAACAAACTCAGGGAAGACTTTGACCTAGTAAGGATAGCAGCTTACATTATTTTGTACCGGGGAACTGTGTGGCTTTTGTAAATGGCGGGTCATTTTAAGGCACTAAATCATAGAAAAAAAGATGGCAATTTTCGCACTGTGTCAAAATACTGAGCCTGTTATATTTTCGTTTCTTTTCATGCGGTGCCTGATGTAGACTATCAACTTGGTTGCGTCATGTCACTTCGGGAGCCTAAGTTATGTTTTATTCACTCTGTCAGTATCCACATTTTACAAGATGGGAAAACTTCTTAGTGTTTTTATAAGGTTGTCTTTGTTTCACTCAGTTTTCTTATTTTAAAACATTTTTATTTTATGAAGTTTTACAGTCATTGAACGGATGAATTAGATTATGCACTAGAGATGAAAAGAAGACTATATGTGAAATACGTAAAAATAAAGTGAAGACCTTGGAGGTAAATGTAACTGGTAAAGCACACGTGTAAACTTGGGGTAATTTTAGATCAAAAATATAAAACGTTGTAGCCTACATAGAAGACAGGATTATGTTTACAAAGTGATGATATTTTTGAACAGCTTAGGAAGAGACGTGGAAGAGATCAGCACAATGTCAATGGAAGAAAGGTTACAGTTTTGTGACGAGTTATGAATTGAGTCTTTTGTAAAGAGGCAAGTACAAATTACGTGGGTACAAGTAACCGAGAAAAAGCTGAATATGAAACGAGAGGAAACTGTAGCTAAACTGGAACTAAAATATTGTGGCGGCGGCGGCGGCGGCGGCGGCGGTGGTGGTGTTG
>BLKM01000221.1:2221385-2249400 GCA_013340265.1 Coptotermes formosanus
GGTGGTCGTCGTCGTCGTCGTGGCGGCGGCGGTGGCGGCGGCGGTGGTGGTGGTGGTGGTGGTGGTGGTGGTGGTGGTGGTGGTGGTGGTGGTGGTGGTGGTGGTGGTGGCAGTGATGGCGGTGGTGGTGGTGGCGGTGGCGGTGGTGGTGGTGGTGGTGGCGGTGGTGGTGGTTGTGGTGGTGGTGGTGGTGGGGTGGTGGTGGTGGGGTGGTGGTGGTGGTGGGGGTGGTGGCGGTGGCGGTGGTTGTGGTGGTGGTGGTGGTGGTGGTGGTTGTGGTGGTGGTGGTGGTGGTTGTGGTGGTGGTGGTGGTGGTGGTGGTTGTGGTGGTGGTGGTTGTGGTGGTGGTGGTGGTGGTGGTGGTGGTGGTGGTGGTAGAACTGGGCATGGATAGTATCTGTTGAACTGCAACTGAAAGGTTCGAATTAATGTGTTGGTGATTCCTAAATAATTATCTGATAGAAAGAAAAACACCCACAGATTGGACAGTTGCTGTAGGTAAGGGTAAAGTTCCCTATGCTTCATTAAGCACACATCATGTAGACTTAGGCCCAAGGCATAACCATAGTCATTCTTAACCTCTGCGCTAGGTGGAAGTGAGTGGTCGGACTCATACCCAGCCCACGCTTCAGTGGCGCAAGGAACACCCGATGCGCGCTGTATTGGGGCCTGGGTGGTCCCCAGGGGCAATCTCAACGATTTGGAGGGAAGATTTATCTGTTGCCACTCCCGGGAATCAAACCACGATTCATTGGTTGTGCAGCTCGTAGTCTAGTCAGGATACCAGCTTAGCTATTTCACTTGTTGTTGCTATAGACAAACAAGCTGAATAAGTCTGAAATGGTGGCGTATGCCAGTCGAATGTAGATTGTAAAATATACAACAATATTATTGCTAGAAGATTAAAAAACTGTATTCGGGACACGTGTTTCAGAAGAACGGAGAGGTCCTAGACTTTAACGGTCATGAAAATATATCTACTACTCAGAAAATTATAAAAATCACAGAGAAACACACTGTGGTACTTATAATCATAATAAGACCACGAAATCAAATGACCTTTGCTCTGGAATGTACTGCAATGAATAGAGAAGACACTGCTATGTGTTTTGCTGATTGCGTTAGTGAGAGATATTCTAAAATTCCTGAACCAAAGACGTTCTTATATTATTTCTGACTGGGAAGGAACTGAGGAATGAGATCTTGATGTTAAGGCATTAAGTCACTGGCACGATGTGTTTGCAGAGGCTAGCAGCTTTTTTAGGCGCGTTCGCAAAAATTGCGAAAAGCGACTATTGGCTCATGTCTGTCTGTCTGTCTGTCTCCGTCCGTCAGTCCGTCCGTCCGCGCGTCCGTCCGTCCTCATGGAACAACATGGAACAACGCGCTTTGTATGCTGCATAACTAAGGCTACGAACTAACACTCAGACTATGTAATAATACTTCTACTTTCCGTGGCAACAATGGTTAGGCGAAAGCACTCGAGTTATGCTATGCGTACATTACGTGTCTTGTAATTTAATGATTGTGCAGTTAAACCTCCATTGATTTATATTTATAACTCCGATCAGTACGGGTTCCAGCTATGTTAAGTTTTATTTCTTGTAAGTCCAAAATTTGGCGTCGGTACCATTTTTGTAGATGTAAACGCGTAACAGGTGTACGTAATTTATGGGTATGTTTATGATCTACTAATATCGCCGCAGTCATTCTGAATTGTTGATGTTGCCTAGAACATGGCGTATATAGGCAATGAGTGTACTGTGCTTTCATCAAATTCATAACAATGCGGCAAGCTTCAAGAAAATGCGGACTGAACTGTAAGAGATTTAAAGCCGTCACGGCCAGTGAGTGCCATGAAATACGAGTATTCTGTGCCGATCGGTCTTGCGGAAACGGAGTTTATATCCAAACTTCCGTTCCTGTCTTCATCATCAACGGTTGATATGACGAGAATGTGATTGCCCGCTACCACTGACACTGACAGCATTAGGACAGGCGCCCAAACTGACCCTTCTTGTCATGTTACCATGCCTTTTGTTTCCTCCTGACCAGATTGTTACATAGGCCCACGGGTAAGCCCCCCTCCCTCTCAGAAACGAAGAGGAATCAGACGTGTATGTAAGCGCCACGTGTGCTGCACATCCAGCGAAGGAAGGATCCTCTTTATCATGACGCAGCAACGTACAGCTGTCATGACGGTGGTAAAGACGTCAGTCCTCCGTTGCTCCTGACCGTACTCCCGTTATGATCTGCTGCACTGTGGTTATGTGAATATTTTCCGATCTGTGCTGCATTTGCGGGGCGATGTTCCGTTGTCGTAATCTGGTCGTCGGTTGCGGCTGACTTTGGTCAGGGGGCGGCCACTTCCCCAGCGGGCGTCCGTTCTTCATGGCCTCATCGTCTAACCAGTTGGGAATCAAGGCTTCGGCCTGTGGGTACTTGAGGACGGTGGCGAAACGCTCCTTCCTCCATTATTGTTGTATTTTGGTTTGCTTGGATGCTCCGTTTAGAAGTTGCAACACTTCGTAAAACTGGTGCCATTATGATACTGTTGCATTTCTGCACTCCATATGGCAGCCCGGCGTCACTACCGACTTGCCGAGAACTAGGGAACGTGTGGGAGTGGGGGGGGGGGGGGGAGACATTTGCATATATAAGTACTGTGACTGACGGCATTTTTATTAATTGTAGGTTCCAATGTGCTGCTTCCGGAAAACATGGCACTAACCTGCCTGGTTTGTAAAACGTGGTGCGATACCCGTACAGTGTGCAA
The DNA here is from genome assembly GCA_013340265.1 of Coptotermes formosanus. Lineage (NCBI taxonomy): Eukaryota > Metazoa > Arthropoda > Insecta > Blattodea > Rhinotermitidae > Coptotermes > Coptotermes formosanus. Next base: position 2,224,162 of record BLKM01000221.1, read on the forward strand.
GAATAGGAAAAAATTCACGCATCAGATGTTACTTTCACACACCTTAACCGTGTTCTTGCTACAGACATACGTGTGTGTCTTTTGACGTGTCAGAGTAAGTGAAGGTGTTTCAGTGACCTACATACGGTATGTCATTTGACAAGTGAGGTTATGTTAGGTGACTGCGTAGATTAAATTACGTCCTCTGACGTTAGATTACGATGGCTTTGTTTACGAAACCTTGCGTTACATTGCATTAAGTACAGCAAATAAGGTCAGGCTCTGTATGTGCATATATATATATATGTATGTACTCTTTGACGCATTTATACAGGGCGTTCCTAAATTAGTTATACAAAACTAAGGTGTAATAACACAGAAAGTAGAAAACTTACAGTATTATGATGTACACAAAAAGTGCAGAATATGTTTAAGTTTTATCTGCAGATATTCACAGGTGTTCAATGTGGTTTCCTCGTGTCACACGGCAGATGTCCCATCTGTAAGCGATTTCGTCCCAAATCCTATGAATTATGTCCACATCTATGGTTGCAACCGCTTCTGGTATATGTGCCAGTAGTTCTTCAAAACTTGCAGGAAGGGGTGGAACCAAAACTTTGTCTTTAACGTACCCCACACAGAAAAGTTCAGGGATGTTAAATCAGGCGATCATGGTGGCAAAGCTATCGTTCCACGAAATCACTTTCAGATTGGACGTCTGCCGCGTGACACGAGGAAACCAAATTGAAAACCTGTGAATATCTGTAGATAAAACTTAAACATATACTGCATTTTGTGATATATATCATAATACTCCAAGTTTTCTTCTTTCTGTGTTATTACACCTTAGTTTTGTACAACTAATGTAGGAACATCCTGCAATGCGAATTTTCGAAGAAGGACGTGACCACGGGAAGGATACGAAAAACTGCAACTGTGTGTGCCTGCGGAATGCGTAGGTGCAGGGAAAGAAAACGCATAAATAGTATATATTCCCACCTGCTGTTAGAATATGTAAATCCAGTGTTGCAAGTTTTAAGTTGTCATAGTGGTGTTGCTGAAGATTCAAGTCTTCAGGGCTGTTTCACCGTGCCCACTTGTAAGTAGATACCGACGTTTTGAGAAGCGTTGTTTCTTTATCCTTAGGGTCAAGCAGGAAGGACGTTCATTTCTTCGAGACGCCGGTAAGCATTTACCAGTCGAAATAGCGTAACACCCCAGAAAATGTTCATCTTCAGGTGTAATGTTTACACAAACTCATGAAATAACCTAAGATGGAATGTTGAGAAACTACTCGCTACTCGTCTCAGGTAACTGCTGTAAATTCTGTTGGGAAGTAGTTTTGGAAAGTTTTCTTCTAATATGACTGCCGCCATAATGCGATGAGACAGTATAGATGTCTTCATGGGACCAACTGTCTACTTTCACCGGGTTAGTAGTTCAGCTACTTATCGAACAGAATTTAAGGCTATTCTCGCTTAACATTCATGTCATACTTTCTTTTGCTTTATTAATTTACACCGTCTAGGCTTAGTGAAATTGTGAAACCTTTTCATAGGGTTCTTTATTCACGTCACAGGCAGATCTCAACGAAGGAACTTCTGCCTCTTTCCTCACCAGTACACAGAGATTTCTTCTCTTCAGTGAGCTTTCATTCATAGACGGGAGTAACGGACAGAAATATTCTCCGCCCTCTACTGCAGTCGTAATAACGTGAAAGTAACATTGCCTTCGTGAGATCTGAGGTTCTTCACAGTGTGAAGAGTTGTGGGTTGTGACTTGGGTGTGATTCCTTTTTTAAACAAACGGTTACCGAAGTTTTGGAGACATACTGCCTTCGCATTCTACCCTGAAGATGGAGGCATCAGGTTCATCCAAAATATGAGTAATCGCATACCAGGTTATCAGATGTCATATTCCAGAGAACCGCTATCTAGACCTTACACGTGTTCCTGGGCATTGGCTTGTGGAGCAGTAAGGATCAAGGAAATAAGAGCTCATAATTTACAGATGTGGGCATTATCCGCAGGGGAGGTGCCAGCTTCATTTTTAGGCCGCTTTTCGACCCCGGAAAGAGCTACCGTAAACGTGGAATGATGCAGAGCGACAGCTGGACTGGAACGCAGTCGTTGTTCTGAAGGTCATACCAATCACGGCTGACTCATATTCGGCGAAAGCTTAATTTTTTTTCAGTGCTTAAGTAATGGGTATATCTCAGTGATTCGGTCTCTTGGAATTGGATAATGGCGTTTCCTACACCTCACATCCCAGAAGAATTTGTTCGCGCAGACGCAGTTATGACACAGGGCGAAAGACGAAGAAAGTATAAGCTCGGCCATACGCATACCAGATATAATGTGTAGATGTTGCACAATACAATATGTACACCCACAGTGTAAAGTTAGGGCGCAGGGTACAGTCTAAAGCAGAGGTGACCAAACAGTTGATCGCGACCTTCCAGTCGATAGCGGCCAAGTTGTTTAGCCGATCACGGCCCTTTTTGATCCCTATCATAATTTATTTGCAGCCTCAGTACGATCAATGGCTGTACGTTTGATAGCATATTTTGGATCAACCTGCCTCTGCAAAGAAGCCTTCTTCCAGATGAAGATAATTTAATCAAGATAACGAAGCTTCTGACCGATGAACATTTAAAATACTGCCTTCACTTGTGCTTAAGTAATTACGAACCCTCTTTCAGTAATTAATCGCAAAATACGCAGTGTCGTGCATCAACTTTGAAATTGGTAGGTTATTGAAGAACAGTTTGTAATTATGGTAAATTGGTTTAGTTTGAGAGGATCAATTTTTAATAAATGAAGCAATTCTACTTTTATGTTTTTAATGTTGTAATACTATTTTACATTTCTTTGCGTAGTTTACCTAATATTACTGCATTATACACTATGGTAGATCGTGAAAGATTTTCTGTCTGTAGAGCTGATCACTGAGTCCAGAAGTGTGGCCACCTGTGGTCTGAAGAATAGTGACAAACCAACACAAACGCTGAAGTCAGTGTGTGGTTGTTGGTGTATAGCTCCATAGAAGAAATACATTCTTAAGTGGTTCACTCTAATCATGCATACTGCTCTTAAATTTAGAGAAATATTTTTAGTAGGCCGTGTATTATGTAATGATGATTTCTCCTTGTGTGTAAGTCACCAAAGTCTCGTTTGTGAAGAAATGTGTGACCCCACTTATCGAAGAGGATAGGAGAGCCTTTATGGGACACACTAGTTCTTCACTCAGCATAGCCTATTCCTAATTTTTCGCGTTCAGTTTTTAGTAATTTTGAAAAGAGAAAGTCGCAGGCTGCAGGAAATAAAAACGGATTGCAGGCAGCAGTGACGAGGAGAGCGGAACAATGAGATAATGCATACAGTGCGGTGCCATATTCAGTTTGAGCACTTTGCATATCGTGGAATCGGAATGTAACTGAATTTTCTTCACAGTGTATTCATATTTCTATTGACATAAAATTTATTTTGATAATTGAAGAATGAACTCATCTACAGAATGCGTGACGGAGCGGTAGTATAGGGATGGATAATATAGTCTTCCAGCAAGTGGCACAGTTCATGCAGCCTACTTTGGAACAAAAGTAAGAGACTACGAATGTTACACGGTTGTATGAAGAGCATGCTAATTTCGATAAGCTTCTACCATTCGGGTCACAGTATTTCATACTGCGTCTCCTATAGAAAATGTAAACTTTAACAAACAGATATATAACTTTGTCTGTTCTTTTGTGTGGGTACGATATTCGATAATTTTTTTCTAAGAGATGTGTAATAGAGGGGGTTTGGTAACAAGATATGAAAACAATGAGCAGTACCAGGAATCCTGGGAAATATACAGTGGCGAATTTAATAACTGTTCTCATCAGCAAATGTTATTAATATAGGAACCAAGGAGAGTGAAGTGGACGGAAATAGTAGCACTCTTTCGGTGTGCGAAAAAATAAGACATTTTCGTTGGTAATGTCAAAAACAAAAACAAAAACAAAAAAAAAAGAACTCGGTAAACCTAAGTTAGGACAGTATGTTAGAACTGCTAGATTTAATGGACGAATGGAATTTGATACTGTGTCTCGGAACACGTCCCTGTGGGGGATATTTTACAAAGGGGTTTCTCAGTCGTATTGTTGAGTAATGTCAGGGAAATTCTGGACCAGCTGCATGTCTATTAACTACTGTTATCACTGTCCATTACTGTTGCGTCATACTGTCAAATTAACTACTGTTATCACTGTCCATTACTGTTGCGTCATACTGTCAAATTAACTACTGTTATCACTGCCCACTACTGTTGCGTCATACTGTCAAATTAATAAATAAGAAGGTCGTCACCTCTTCTGTGTCAGTTTTTTAAATTTTTGGGGGCGAAGCTAAATAATCTTAACAAGATAAGGACGGAATTAGACAGCACACTTAAAGGCTGACGTCTGTGAATTCTGCGACCGTCCCTTGAACTATTCACGGCCGTTTCCTTTCTATTTTATTATTCATTACAGTCCTTACTCTCATTTGCTAGCACGTAATTCCTTAATCGTTAAAAGTAATGTTAATTTGCCACATACCAGAAAAGAATAGTAATTAGTGACGCTGTGATGGCAATGGACAATGTGAGCGTGCCGTATTTTGTTGCGGCAGTGACGTAGATCATACTGTTGTGCAGTAATGGTATGCAGTTTGTAGCGTTTTAAGTGGTTAGCTACATACGTTGATTCTTTTAGGACCTGGCTTTTATTACGATTTTAATTGAGCAGTTCCTAGACCTGTTTTAGATTTATGCGCTTCGTTACGCTTTTCCCAGAAGCGGATTTATCACGTTATTAAAAACAATTAAGGAAGAGTGCGTTCCTCTTATTTCCGTACATTGTAAATTACTCTCTAATCACATATCTTCAGTTTCTCTGTCTGAGGAGTTCAGTGCATTAGAAACGAAAACAGGCTGCACGGATAAAGGGCCCATACGTTCAAAAGCGTCTGCTGGAGTCGTGTAAATACCGTGCTAGCCTAAAAAAGGCTTCTCTTTAAAAAGGAAATACGAAATATATACTTAATAATTATCATCGTGGTGGTGTTTGGGTCAGTATATCTCTCTGTCACAAGTAATAAATTCTGAAAAAAATGGAAGGATTTATGTAAAAACTGATATTAACTTAAGATAATTAGATGTTGTCCGGCACTTTTTTCACGCATACCCACGCACACGCATAAGTAAGGCTGTCTTTTTGTCTTACTGTTTGGCATATTTAGTGTTTGTGTTAGAAAGTACTTAAGAATTTGACCAGAAGAAGGTAGCAAACGCTAGCAGTTCTGTCATGATGTTTATTACTTGTGATTTGGCGGCTGAAGGTGACAAATTTGGTAGCAGTTGCAAATTTGGTAGCAGTTAAAAATAGGAACAGAATGTGAAAGCAGTAAACATGGCTGGAACGCACGCTTGAGTCATCGGTATTGCAGTAAATTAGTATTTTAATGTCAGTGTTGATCACCAAATAGTCTATTTACATTTCGTATTAAAGTGGACTAAACACTGATAGGCTGCCTTGTGGTGTTTTACACGTTCTTTTTTTCTGCACGCAAAGAAATCGTATTTGCAGGTATATATTATATTCTTAACAGATTTTGTGCTCAAACTTTTGCTTTTGATATTTAAACGTAAGTTTTACTATGACTTAACAATTTTCCTACACTATATAATAGAAAAGTAGCAACAATGGGAACTTGAAAGTTTTGAGCGACGTCGTAGCCACTTCAAATTCTTCGCAGTGAAACTTTTAAACTGGAAGTTTTGTTTACTTTGATGAAATATTCCAGTTCGCGCACAATTTCTTTGTGGGATAACTGCTTGTGTCATTTCAGATAGGCCTACATGCCGACTGCGACAGACCTCAGTTTTGTTCCAAATGAGCCCTTGTATTCCCTCTATATAAGTCGTACTTCCTATCTCCATACAGAAATACAACGTAGTTGTTTCATAATTAGGCGACTGCTTACGATCCACGTCATAAATCATGTTTTCCAAGTAATAATGTGCTGTGTTATTCCTTTACCGCCTTCTCTTTTCAACCACTTAGCTTACGGCCAAACAAACAAAAACTGCCATCTGTGATATTTCTGCAGCTTATGCGTTTGTCAGCTGCCGGTTTTATCTCTGTAAGTTACGGCTTTCGATTTATAATTTACACGACATTAGTAAAAAATATGATCTGAAATTTTATCCAAGAAAACAGAAGTTATGGGATAATTTAGAGTTACGACTAAAATATTTATTGGAAATAACGTATTAGAACGTATATCTCATTTCAGATATCTAGGAGATGACATATTTACACATTAGGCGAAGACTTAAAACAGTAAGGTATCTGAATATGAGAGAAATATCGTCAAAGGTGAAGCGAGACCAAGGACACAATTGTGATATTGTAAGTAGTGGCCATACCAACTATGATATGTGGACGTGAATATTGGACATTTAAAGGGAGAGACATAAATACAATTCACTCATTAAAGAAGCAGCAGATATGGAAAGCTTAGGGCTGTACTAGACTACACCATATCAAGATGAAGATATTACGAAATATCACAAAATGCAGCCGTAAAAAGTAACACAAATATTCGGTAAACGATTTGGAGAGTTTGGCTGAGGAAAGAACAGCGAAATAGATTCTACAGTATAAATAACTAGGACGCCAGTACTGGTAAAATCTTGGAAAAGTAGGAGTCAATATCTCAAGTTTGGGCAGACGTGTCTGCCAACATTACGGCGTGAAGAAGAATATAAAGGAGGAGAAGAATTGTGTCTGAGGTAGATGGCTGTCAGGATCAGCGCGAAATGCAAAGTATACATTTGAAAAAAAAAAAAAACATTTTACTCTAGAGTGGATAATACCTTGGCGATCGTGGCGTGTTCTGTCGACTCACGCATGAAACATAGTCATCTTGGGGTGAAGATCTGCGCATGACCAGCTGCGAGTAATGATCGATAAAACGAAGTAGCCAAATGTAGTAATCGATAAGGAAATGAATTGGGACAGGTCTTGTGAAATAAATTGTGTGCTTGTCCTTTGCTGCGATCAACTAAGAACAACTGAGCCGTTTATCTTAGTGGTCATGCCTCTTGTTTAAGTACGAAATGTTTCTCGTATTTGGAGTCACGTTGTTTGTAGTGGGATTTGAAATTATCACGGTTGTGAGTATTAAGTTGGCCGTTCTCTGGGGTGTGACTTCGCTAGATAAGGAACACTACATTGGAGATGCATCCTGCCTTTATTTCACTTCTACCATGAAGATCGAGGCAGCAGATTTCTACAAATAATTTGTACTTTGTTACAAAACCGTGTTAAATGGGTCTCTGTCACCACGGAATGGCGCGTCCTCAGGTTGCGAATGGAGGAACGGCCTCCAGTTATGGAGGGTAGCTGCGAATATATTGAATAAGCAGTCGCGGACGGCCGACAAGGGGTGGTCCTCCAGCTTGGGGGTTGGGCGAGGTGCTTACAACTCCTCGCCGTAAAAAATTACTGTGTTACGAATCAGACAAAGAAGCCTCGGACCTGGACCGATTCTTTGGTACGACCCAAGCTACGGAAAAGGGACGTGAGTTTTGGAACATGGAATGTGAGGAGCATGTGTAGGTCAGGATCACTTATGACAATGGCCAGTGTATTAGCTAAATATAAGTGAAATTTAGTGGGTGTACAGGAGGTTAGGTGGGACAAAGGAGAGACTGTAAGAGCCGGGGAGTATACTTTTTTCTATGGCAAAGGGCAGGAAAATCATCAACTGAGAATAGGTTTTTTTGTACACCAGAGGATAGTATCAGCAATCAAGAGAGTGGAGTTTGTTAGTGATAGGGTGTCATACATAGTGCTGAGAGGCCGCTGGTGTAATATCATTGTTCTGAATGCGCATACACCAACAGAAGAGAAAGGTGATGATTCAAAGGACAGTTTCTATGAGGAATTAGAAGGGTTTTTTTTATCATTTTCCTAAGTACCATATGAAAATTCTGTTAGGAGATTTTAATGCAAAAGTGGGGAGAGAGGATGCTTTCAAACCAACTATTGGGAATGAGAGTTTACATCAGGATAGCAACGATAATGGTGTTAGAGTAGTAAACTTCACCACATCAAAGAATCTGGTTGTTAAGAGCACTATGTTTCCGCACCGAAACATTCATAAATACACCTGGATCTCTCCTGATGGGAAGACTCGCAATCAGATCGATCGCAGATTGATAGATAGGAGATGGCATTCCAGTATACTCGATGTGCGCTCTTTCAGGGGAGCTGACTGTGATAATGATCACTATCTGGTGGTTGCAAAAGTTAGGGAAAGACTGGCAGTAAGTAAACAAGCAGCACATAAGTTTGATGCAGAGAGATTTAATCTCAAGAAGCTAAGTGACCTAGAGGTTAGGAAACAGTATCAGCTTAAGATCTCAAACAGGTTTGCAGCTTTGGAAAACTTAAGTGTTAGTGAGGACATAAATAGGGCTTGGGAAAACATTAAAGAGAATATCAAAATCTCACCTCAAGAGAGTCTAGGTCTACATGAACGGAAGCAGCATAAACCATGGTCTGATGCAGACTGTGTAAAATTTTTAGATAAAAGGAAACAGGCTAAAATTCAGTGGTTACAGAATCCAAACCAAAATAATTGAGATAATCTGCACAATGTAAGACGTGAAGCCAGTAGACATTTCAGGAACAAAAAGAAGGAATATCTGAAAGCTAAAATTAATGAACTTGAAACAAACAGTAAGAATAAGAATATCAGAGATTTGTATAGGGGTATCAATGAGTTTAAGAGGGGGTACCAGCCTAGAATTAATGTAGCAAGGGATGAGAAGGGTGACCTGGTTGCAGACTCCCGCAGTATTTTGGCTAGGTGGAGGAATCATTTCTCCCAGCTGTTGAATATACACTGGGTTAATGATGTTCGGCAGACTGAAGTACACACGGCAGAGCCACCAGTGCCTGAGCCCAGTGCCTTTGAGGTTGAGATGGCTATTTAAAAGCTAAAAAGACACAAATCTCCAGGTATTGATCAGATTCCAGCAGAATTGATTAAAGCAGGGGGTAGAATAATTCGGTCTGAGATCCATAAACTTATTATTTCTATTTGGAATAAGAAGGAATTTGCCTGAGGAATGGAAGGAGTCAGTCATTGTGCCTATTTATAAGAAGGGTGATAAAACAGATTGTAGTAACTATCGAGGCATATAACTTTTGTCGACTACGTACAAAATTCTATCCAACATTCTTTTGTCAAGGTTAACTCCATATGCAGAAGGAATTATTGGGGATCATCAGTGTGGATTTCGACGTAACAGGTCAACTACTGATCATATATTCAGCATTCGTCAAATACTTGAAAAAAAAATGAGAATACAATGAGGCAGTGCATAAGCTATTTATAGACTTCAAGAAAGCCTATGATTCAGTTAGGAGGGAGGTCTTGTATAATATTCTCATTGAGTTTGGTATCCCCATGAAACTAGTAAGGTTAATAAAAATGTGCCTAAGTGAAACGTATAGCAGAGTTCGGGTAGGCAAACATCTGTCTGACACGTTTCCTATTAAGAATGGTTTGAAATAAGGAGATGGTCTGTCGCCATTGCTTTTCAACTTTCCTTTAGAATATGCCATTAGGAGGGTTCAGGCAAACCAGGAGGGCTTGAAATTGAATGGTACACATCAGCTTCTGGTTTATGCTGATGATGTTAATATATTGGGTGGAAGCATACATAGTATAAAGAAAAACGCAGAAGATTTTGTGATTGCTGGTAAGGCGATTGGTCTAGAAGTAAATGCTGAGAAAACTAAGTACATGGTTATTTCTCGAAATCAGAATGTAGGACACAATCACAACATAAAGATAGATAATAAATCCTTTGAAAGGGTGGAAGAATTCAGAGATTTGGGAGCAACCCTAACGAATCGAAACTCCATTCATGAAGAAATTAAGAGCAGACTGAAGTCGGGGAATGCTTGCTATCATTCGGTGCAGAATCTTTTGTCTTCCAGGTTGCTATCCAAAAACACAAAGATTAGGGTATAGAGAACTATAATTTTGCCCGTTGTTTTGTATGGGTGTGAAACGTGGTCTGTAACACTGAGGGAGGAACAAAGCCTGAGGGTGTTCGAGAATAGGGTGCGGAGGAGGATATTTGGGCCTAAGTGGGACGAGGCGACAGGGAAGTGGAGAAGACTACATAACGAGGAACATCATGACCTGTACTCATCACCAAATATTATTCGGGTAATCAAATCGAGAAGAATGAGATGGGCGGGGCACGTAGCACGTATGGGGTAGGGAAGAGGTGCATACTGGATTTTGGTAGGGAGACCTGAGGGAAGGCGACCAGTTGGGAGACCCAGGCGTAGATGGGAGGCTAATATTAAAATGGATCTTCAAGAAGTGGGATGGGGGCATGAACTGGATTGAGCTGGCTCAGGATAGGGACAGGTGGCGGGCTCTTGTGAATGCGGTAATGAACCTTTCGGTTCCATAAAATGCGGAGAATTTCTTGACTAGCTGAGAAACTGTTAGATTGTCAAGAAGGCCTGTGCTCCATGGAGTTAATTAGTTTGTTTGTTTGTTACCAAACTGTACGGCTTTATTTACCCAAATGCCGTATGTTTACCCGTTCTTCCAAGAAGATGCCGGATTGGTGTCAACATTTCCATCATGTGGCTTTAAAAGACTGTAATTAGAAATATTCTCTGACAAGCCTGGGAGAAGGAAATATATATTGATAAGGCACCAGGAATTAAACTATCAAAGATGCTGTCTCTCACATTTAGCTGAATCTCTACTTTGATAGCCTTTAGTTTGCCTGCTTACCTAAAACACAAAGGCAGGAGTTCGGAGCGGGACTAGGAGTCTAGCTTCTTACTGTACAGACATATAGTTCCGTATGTGTTATTGTTAAAATTAAATCATTTATTATTATTATCATCATCTTCATTATCATCATCATTATTAGAAGGGTGCATGGCGACAGTGAGAATGTTAGTTGCCACAAGTGTGACCAATATATAATTTGTGTAAGAGTACAAATTTATGTAGTTGGAAAGTATCTTTTATGGGTATGATATATACTCCTTATTCTGTTAGGAGACGTTTTAGTAGACAAAGTATGTTGTTACTCGTGTTATGAAGAGTACGGGTTTTGTATTCGCCCTCTTGGCAAAGTTCGAATACAGGTTCCAGCTCAGCTGTGAAATTACTGTTTTCCGTTCAATATACGTGATACTGAAACATGTTTGAAACACACGTAGTGCGGTTTGGTGGACTTTGTGGCGTATTTGATCTCATGTAATTGTCTTGGGTAAAGGGTTTGTAAAAAAGTTTTATATGAGTTTTACAAAAGTGGAGCTTGTATTTTGCCGATGCGAACTAAAATGAAATGCTGCCCTCCATCGATTTTAGTGTGTATCCCGTCATACAATACTTTATTTAAATACCTTAATCATTTGGGGGGAGGTGGTGGTGGTGGTGGTGGTGAATGTAACGTGCACAATCACTTATGATAGGGATATCTGATTCGGTATACTTCCATCAGTGCAAGAAACGCACATGACTGGAGAGACAGTTGGAGTATATTTTTAGGGGAGTTTAAACTGCGCTGGTATAATCAGCGTGATTCACGAAAAGACGAACGTAAACAAGAAAAAACTAAGTAAATTTCATTTTGAGTGACTAACAGAGGAGGATATAGATGAAAAAGGAAAGACAAACGAAAAGGAATAAACAGATGTGAAAATAATAAATTACGAAACGAGAACCGAACTTAACACGGTAATAAAAACTAAAAAAGTAAACTAAGACAAGAAACAAAACAGCACACAAGGGGCAAAGAAAAAATATGTTGGTTAATAAAAAAGACACAAGAAGAGGCCCACTCTTAAAATATCTACTGCTTCCTGTGAGAACTGTACCTTCCTTCAACGTCAGCTTTCAATGAATATGTAAATATTTCTTTCACTAACACAATTTTGTTGTGTCATTCGTGAGTGCAATATTGTGAAGTCATGATACCCCGCTACTGCAGCAGGCCACTTACTCATTTCCTCTCGTCACGACGGTGCTCGAAAGACGTGCCATTTTGCTTCTACTCTTTGTCACTTGTTCAAACAGCAGAATCGCATCATAATCGAAGCTGCTGGAAATTAGGGAACGCGTAGGTAGGGAGTCTCCTTTCCCAGTTCACTTTCCTCATTTAAGAAAGTAAAAGCACTTAGGCTTGTGAAAGCACCATTTTGTGTTGCCCCTCCATGTTAGCTTTGAGACAGATGATCGATTGTCGCGAAATTTTGTATCAGTGTCATGCCATTACAGGACCACACTACATCGTCCATTTTAATTTCTTTGCAATACGGAAGTACGTTATAAGCATTCATTTTCGGACACCTTCGTTTTTTACCTCAACCATAAAAGGCTGTCATATAATGTCTTGAAATGTAGAAGATAGATATTTTTTGCAGTGTCAGCCGTATTGGACTTTTCCGAACGTGGACCGCAGCAGTAGTTTATTTAAGGCGAGTTTATTACGGCTTTATTAAAAATTAGCGCAGACCTTTTTCGCAGTGCTAGCCGTCTGAAATGCTGGAGAGGAAAGAAGTAAGACATTTCATGGACAGGTACAAAATAGGCGAGTGTCGAGCATAGGGCGATGTAGCTGTGCTAACACGCTCCGTTGCATATAATGTTTACACACACACACGCACGCACAAGCACACACACGCCGTATGTGAATTTAATGTTTACACAGTCAAATTGTCAACAATGCGGTCATTTTCTTACATAAATTGTCTTGGATGTTTACCTCAATTAAATGTTATTAACGATGGATGACACAAAAGGAGAGAAGGATATATAATTTTAAAGCCAGTCTTTGTTGGCTTGCTTCAGATGTTCCCCAGTGTCCTAACAAACTCCCCTGAGGATGATGTAATATGCATCGAAACTTGTCAGGAACTGTTTAAAATCTATTGTATATTTTTAGTATACGAGTTGGTGGAATAATGTGTGTTGGATTCATACATACACGGTATGGAAAATTACAAATTTAGGAGGTTGTTTAACGGTGTACGATACTCGGACCTGTAAAGATGCATATCCATTCGGATAATTATCTACCACTCAAGGAAGTCAGGGAACGGTGATTATTATAATGGTAACGCAGCCGTATCCAGGAAGTTTATCAGTTATGCGGAATGCATTGCCAGTTTGGTTATTACATGTTCCCACGTTGTGTACCTGTTCTGTATTAAACCCTCAAGTTCCTAGAAGTTATGTTATAAAGTGATACTTTAAAATTCGTTATCTGTTGTTTTCTCAATAAATATCCCTGCAGTAATTCAGTATTCATACTGGTAGCCACTCTATACAGCCAAGTCATATTTGTCCAATATTGTAAATTTTGTTTTAATAACAAGCTGATTTTCATTGAAGTTTCCTTACGTATGCCTGCAGTATGGTCTCCACTTCTTAATAAGAACTTTTCTTTAAAATACATTTCTGATTTTTCAGAATTTTGTGTTGTGTGAAGCTTAACGTATTCATACTTTGTAGTACGGAGTAAGATTACTTATTTATTCAACTGGTATTTGTGTTTAAATTGGATAGATGTTGAAGACCCATTAATGTTGACCTCTTATCCATGTATTTCTTATAGAATTACTCATGCTTTTATTACGAAGCAATACCCACTAAAGATCTGTAATATATATATAATATTCTTATCAGATTTTGTTTAAGGCTGGTTATCTTGAAGTATCTGTCATTGTGTTCTGAGGCGGTCAATGCTTTGCTGGTGCGTGGGAGCGTGTCGCTGATTTTGTGTGGGAGTTGTTTATATTCAGAGGGTGAGGGTGGCGGTTAGCCATCGTTGCCGACTGCCGTATGGTACTGAAATAGCAAATGTAATACCAAGGTGGAAGTAAGAGCAGGCCAGCACAAATCCCGGGCGCCTGCTCTTCTGGGTCACAAAATTGTTTACGTTGGCGTCTGCTAATTTCAGTATTATTATTGTAGCTTTTCCTTACATGAAGTTGTGTATCAGTTCGCATGCACCAAGAACAAAGTGTCAGATAACATTGGGGTCCATAGGGCAGTTCGGAATTTTGGGTTCTCAGAATAGTATTTGTTTCATGTCTCCCTTCTGATGCTCAGAATTTGGAGGTGAATCGTAGATGAAAGGAAAATTTCTGGAGCCCTGGGTAAGAACCTGTAGGTCGTTAAGGTGTTTGCCTTTTTAATGATGATGGTGTGTGTACGAAATTACTCTGAAGTGCTCGTATGTCTGTGTTTTTTGCAGTAACGTGAAGTGTGTCCATTGTATAAGTTTTAACAAAACTGTGTCTACTTCGCAGGACGTGCAGTGTAAAATTTTAGATTTCACTTAAAAGCAATCTGATGATTGTTTATTGTAATAAAGTAGTCTAATGTTTTGAATATTGTCGGTCGCCTAGTTTTATTAAAAACACGATGTTTCAAACGCTGGAACTCTCTCATTATTAAGGTGGGGAGGAGAAATATGGATCAAACATGGGCCATTCAGATAGACGTAGTCTCTGTCATTGGTCCAATGAGAGATGGGAGCTCTTACTAAAGGATGCACCGTAGTGGGATCATTATTTCCCCTCCCCACTGTAAGAAGGAAAGAAATCCAGCCCCAGAAACGTTCAGGTTTTAGTAACGACAGAAGGTGGACAGTGTCAAGAACAAGAGTCGGGGTTGTAACTCGAGGAATCCCATATAATGTAGAAATCGACTCTCGGTCGGGTTTCTTTCACTTGCTGTGTGGTCATTTATTTGTCTGCATCTTTATTGGGTATTTTGGTTAATTAGTGAGTTACGCAAGAACACCTGTCATTACTACGTAACAAAAGTTGTGATCTTTAAAAAAGCGGTGCAAACCCTTGACGAGAAACATTTTCTTTGTCAGTTATTCCACAAGCAATCCAGTCAAACTCAGTTACTTTCATTATAAAAATAATTCGGTCTTACGAAAATTCGCTACGTGTTTCGACCAATAAGGTCATCATCAGGCGAAGTTATTACAGAAATGTGAAAAGGAAGGCAGAATCATTTCTTTGTTTGATTGGGTTTTTTGGGGATATTTAAGTTACAGTAACACAACGGGTTGTTATCTCTGAAGATTTTCTTCTGTAGAAGTTTATTAAATACTTGGAAGGTGTGCCGTCCATTTCATGGAATAATAATTTTGAAAATGTGTATTTTTCCGGAACGCGATTTGTTCTGATTCGTGGGAGGAACGTGTTAACCCAAACTTTCAAAAACGTATCTAATACCCGTTTTTCCGTAGGTTATTTCTGCTTCGGAACATTCTATATTTGAGTGTTTGTGTTATTGTCTAATTGTCCCGATGTTTCCGTTACTTAACGCTATTTTGGTTCCAGATATCATCTTTAGTACAGTGTTCTAAAACACTGTCAATTTACATTATCTCTTCTGTAAAGTGAAAGACAAGTTTTGCACACATAAAGCACCAGATGAAGTTACACTTTTGTATATTTTAAATTTGAACTTCTTAGATGTAACAGCAAAAGGTAAACCATTTTGAAGCCAGTGGTAGCAAGGAGAAGCGGTATAATTGAATTATTAATTATGCAAATAGAGAATGGATCTACTCACCAGCGCTAGGCTCTTAGGTTAAAGTGAGAGAAAATTAATACGTACGTGCGTGCCTGCAGAATGCAATCTTGTTATTTCTTGTTGCCTTCCCACCGCTGCAAGTAGCTGGGTGCGATCATTGTTTCAGACGACAGTAAGTAGTTTCAAGCTGACTGTAGGCTGTGTCTTTTACAGGAAGGCAAATTAACTTTATAATGGCAGTATACAAGAAGGTTAGGGCTAAATTACTGCAGGCAGTTCCGGAAGCTTATGTCGAACAGGTGTAATTTCCCTTTTATCAGAGGAGCATTCTGTTTAATAAACAAGGCTCTGGAGCCAATTAATGCCGTGGTGAGTTTTTTGAAAAATTAATCCTTGCGTAGATGGTCAAAAATTTCCTCGATTTTCTGAATGTCGAGACTAGACTAGATGTTTTTTTGGGGGGGATCATGTGCCAGGCTTCGTCCTTTTTAACTGGTTTGTGTGATCGGCGTCGTTAGCAACATAAAGTTTATAACATTAGAATTGTCGTAGTTTGTCTTCTAAAATAGCGAAGAATTAAATCGTTTTCGCCCTGACTGGCAGTCGTTTAAATGTCCCATCGGGGTGGCGTCAATCGCTGAGCCGTAAACACATGAAGCAGACGGTCACATTAAGAGCAAGTGTCCTATGCTAGAAAGGAAAGAAGAGCTCTAAAGGAGCTTGGTGGAACGTGTGTTGACACAGGCACGTGAAATATCCGATTATGGGAAATGAAGTGAAGTGGACTTGATACGACGTGCCCTAATAAACACAAGGTCTGAAAATGAAATGGATTATGGTATTGCTGATTAAATGGCTCTTTGTTTTATAGATTGAGGTTGGCTTGCTGGCTGGCTGGCTGACAGACAGTCTGAGTGACGTGTTGGCTGTCAAGCTGATTGAGAACCTCAGTGTCTGACTGACAATCTGGCTAGCTAGTCTACCCACTGACTAAGGTGACTGGTTAGTTTTTAACAGACGATATCCCGTTGTGGTTTTAGGCCTATAACTGAATGCATCAGCCGATCTCATTGGCCGCGTGGTCTAAGGCTTACGTCTGCGGCCGAGCGCTTGCTGGGATCGTGGGTTCGAATCCCACCGGAGGCATGGATGTTTGTCTCTTGTGAGTGTTGTGTGTTGTCAGGTAGAGGTCTCTGCGACGGGCTGATCCCTCGTCCAGAGGAGTCCTACCGGGTGTGGTGTGTCTAAATGAGTGTGATCATAGGACCTCAAAAATGAGGAGGTCTAAGCCCATAGTAGGGCTGTTAAGCCACAAACAAACAAACAAACAAACAAACAAACAGCTGAATGCATCAAACAATAATGCGTTCAACACAACCATATTTTATTATAAAAGCTATATTCTTTTCACAATTTGCTACATGATTCATGAAAACAAATATCCATTTACCGTCACTTTATATATTGCATAATTTTTTCCTGATGATGACCTCTAGTTTGAAACATGCAGCGAGTTCTAAAAACAGATTTTTTTAATAAGAAAAAGACAGTTGTGTTGACTTATTCTGTGATATATGACTGGTTATTTGGCTGGGTCACTGAGTAGCTGGGTAATTTACTGCTTAAAGCAATTTTTGACTGTCTAACTAGCAGAAATCGTGACTGATTGAATGACGGAATTGCCTGGTTTACGCACCGACTAGCCGATATCTGACCTACTGTCTGACCATCTCTCGCGTAACGTTATGTGAAGAACTAATTCCAGGAACACTGTGTTATTCCTCAGAACGTAGTCTTTGGCCAACTCAGTGCATCGTTCCTAACACCCGTTCCAACTTTATTGTCATATCTCATCGTCGCTTTGAGTGATTCTTCGCTAGATAAATCCTGTAAGCTCTTCTCTCGTCCCGCAGAGATGTGTCTAGACCGTGTCACCGTATTGCTTTAAACACCCATTCTACGTCTACATAATCTGTTTCAGAATCACAGGATGTTTGTTAGAACTTGTTCAGATTCCTTTAATTTTTACAAACTTTCCATATTAACGCTCTGAGGTTTATAGGAAGCTGTATGCGCTACGAAATTTGATAATAAAGTGTTCGGCATTCTGCGGTCTCTGTGAGTGTATGTGTTTATTATGACACCCACAGTACAAGCGATAATTACCCCAAATAACGTTGACCAGATTGTTATCGTAGTGGACACTGACTCTACTTACTCTGAGTTAAGACCTAAATTTTGAAATACAGTTTGTATTAATTTTAGTATTGGAGTGAATAAACCACTACTCTTTATGGCTTCTAACAATGTCGGTTGTCGTCTTAGGTTTTTTGATGAATTCAACGAATATTCAGATTGTTAAAAGTAACTAGTAAGGATGCCTGTATGCTGCAGCTGAGAAGTCTGTATGCTATATCTCAGAAGTCTATGTGGTATAGATCAGAAGTCTGTATGCTGTATCTCAGAATTCTGTATGATGTAGCTCAGAAGTCTGTATGCTGTATCTCAGAAGTCCGTATGCTATAGCCCAGGATTTTACAAACTGACGTCTTATCACGGAGATGGCTAGTCAGTCCCAGCTTATTTCTTGTAAAATTCGTGGCAATCTAAGTGGCACTCAGAGTGGTTTCTCCGAGTTTCTTCTCTTGTTCCATGCTAGTCGTCATTCTGCCATTGTTGCATACTCTTCTGCCCCCTCCTCCTTTGGGGTTCATTATAGCTGTGGTCTGGCAGTGCCTTATCACGTCCTCGGCCTTTGGGTCTTCATGTCTGTTACCCGGTACGTGACCTGCCACAGTGTAAATGTTACCGCACGAACAAAAATGCCTTTACGTATTGTGATGTGATAAGTTTGTGTGGTTACTTTATGATAAGCGGGCTACATTTATAGTGTGGTGAGTCCCGTGAACGATGATTGCTCCAAATCCGTGGCAGTTACAACAGATTTGTAAAAAGTAAAAGTGACGCTAAGAACAACGAACGACGTAGGTGGAACCCAAGGGACAGAAAACAAATGTTTTAAAAATCGTAGAGGATGTATAGATAAGTTAAATAAAAGTGGTCTAGCTTATATGTACTATAGGAAGGACACCAAATAGGTATTCTACACCCTGAAGAATAGAGGTAAAAAACAATAACGAACCAAAAATAGAGAAACAATAAAGTTCGAGTTGGGAAAAAAGTGACAGCAGAATAGAGTTAAATCTGTGAATAGGAGGAGCAAAAGAAGAAAGCGGAGGAAGAGGAGGAGAACAACAAGAATAAATAGAAAAAGAGACAAGTAGTAATACCGCCGCAGCGACTAGTTTATTTATGATTTCATTCCTAAGTGACACAGCTGTAACATTGCTTTGATTGAGTATTTGTGCTTGATCCTTTATTAACGGAATTTTGATACGCATGCGCAATGTTTCCGAACGTATCGTGTGTAACAAGTTGACTTGATTTCGGTAATAGCCACAGCAGTGTTTGTGCAGGTAATGTAATTATAGGGTTTAGCTCGTAGCAGGCCTCTTAATGGGACCTAACTTGTGAAGTTCACTTGCGGAAGTTCCGAAGATGACAGAAAGAAATTCATCGCATTAATAGCCAAGAAGATCATATCAAGTTGCGCGTGTTCTCTGCCCTATGTTCTGATGTGCGATGAATCGTTTGTTAGCCCAACGTTATTAAAATAAATTTGCAGTGCGTGTACATTTAATTCTTCCTTGTTACTTTCGTGGAGAAAATCCCATCCCAGGAAGCGCAATGATTTCCATGTTCTTATTAGTGTAGTTGCGATAATTTAAGGAGGATGTGGACGGGAGACACATAATATTCGTCAGGGAGATGAGGAATGCGCACACGTTTCTGATTAATTGACTTGCAAGGGTTTTGTTCAGATAGAAGGAATGGGTTATCTTCTGTCTTACACCGAATTGTGTGAAGGCCCTGAAAGATTTCACACGGAAGGAAATGAAATTCGCTAAAAAAATTGATTGAAAAATAAAATACCAAGATTCGTAGTGACAGACAAAATAGCTGATGGACGGCAGGACATCATCTGTTTGTTAAGCGTTTGTTTTACGAGCCTCGGCAAAATAACGCGTGGAAATTTAAGGACCATAATGACGGCCCATTTCTTAAAATTATTGTCCATCTGATACAATAAGAGTGTAAGACATAAACACGAAGCAACATTATTGTGGGACTGTGTACGAAAAATTTGAAAATTTATTTCTAAACTCCTTCGTGTATTGTTGCCAAAAATCTAAAATGGCGTTATTTCTTCCTAAACTCCGTGTGTTGTTGCCAGTGGCGTTATTTATTTCTACGGTTCTTCGTCTATTGTTGCCTCACACGAAGAATTAAGTAAGAGTCCCAAGTGCTTACGAAAAGTGAAGTACGTTTCTACGCCTGTCCTTGTTTTTGTACAGCAAACTACTCAGATTTGCTCTTATAAAATATGGTTTTGGAGCTATTGAAGTTCGCATCTGCTGTTACTGAAGCTAATGATTCACCATGCCTGAAGATATAAAACCGCTACTGGACGTTGTACTAAGTCAGTCAAATGCTACCTGTCGTTTCACACACAGTTTGTCTAACATCCTGTTTACTGTTATTTTTCTGTGCACCTGCAAGTGTTTCGAGGTGTCTCTTACCTTTGTGCTGTCCGACTAAAATTATGAACGAATTTCTCAGCTCACCGATCAGTGCTACATTAAAACCGAGGACATCCTCTGTAGTTTATTCAAGTCGTAATATTAATTGCTGTTTACAAATTTTGAAGTTTATTTTGTAATTTTCTGTACTACTTTTATTGTATTTATCTTCGATAAAATGTTTATTTCAGAAGATGATTTCCACATACATGGGACAGGAATGTTACGGTTCACATCTCTAGAATTGTAGACTAAACACAAGGAGATAATTTTTTGAAATAATTCCAGACAACCTTTTATGATTATAATTTCACCATAATTCAGTTATATTGTCTCGGTTTCCTACTGTCTTTGCCACATAGCTAAAGGAGACGTTAAAATTTTTGAGTTGTATTCTGTCTTGTAGTGTGGTAACGAAACAAGACCGTACAGGTTTCTGTATCCCGCTTTTGTTTATATGTCAACATTCTTGTTAGATTTTAACAAGCGTGACCTGAATATTTGTTTCGTTATGGTATTTGTGTTTACGCTTAATGATGCGTACATTTCCTGTAAAAGTACTGACTTGCTTAGTAGGCAGCCTTTCTGAATTTTCCATTTTTTCCCCAGAATTTGTACTTTCTATAACGGACTGGGATATTCACCCTGTTCTTTGTATGTACACAGCCTGAATTGTATTTTCGAGAAAAGTTATCCTTCTCTACGTTCGAATTTCGAACAAAATTCCAGATTGTCCCGGAACAGATGATGCCCATAAACTGGTGGCATCTTTCTTTCGTCCAAAACAAATTATGTGATTTGAACCTAGTTACTGTCATAGTCTTATTACAGCAGAAACCAAAGATTGAAGAATTCTAAAATCTTATGACTTAAAGTTTTTTGCAACCAACTTTTACATATTGTACACCGTACATATTTCTATACTGTGAAGACAGACCAGCAAATGCACACACGTTTATAAGTATACATTTGTTATAACATCACCGAAACATGTAGGAGTGATATTATAACAACAAATATATACTTATAAACGTGTGTGCATTTTTTGGTCTGTCTTAACAGTTCAACAGCCACTTCACGGCCTAGTGGCAAAGCATAATGTAGGTGCGGCATGAAAGTAAGTAAGCCAGTTAATTCTGTTTCAAAAATTCGTCACGTGTTAAGATTACAGACATTGTGTTTGTGCTGACCTTTAGGGTTATAAGTGATAAATATAGCGCAGTCGAAATACGTGTCACTGGAAACTGTACAGAGATATGGCCCTTAAAATTTTGTTGTTGTTTCTCGCGGTTTGTTCCTGGTTCAGAATTTTGTCTGTTACATTTTCAGGTAAGCAGGTGTCATAAATTGTTTTCAGCTAAGACTGTATTGTATAAATTACATTGGTGATTTAACGTGGTAGAACTAAAGTGTATCTGCCGTTTGCGAGACCTGGCTGGAGGGAGATTATTAAACTGAATCTTGAATGTGTGTATTTGTGTAGGATGTGATAATGCTACCTGTTTTGAACAGGCTGTCAGTATTCATGTTTCTTTGACCTGTGTCGCTGCTGTTTTGGAACTCTGATTCTATACTGGAGGATTTCAGTAAGATGCTTTCTTGAAAGAATGCATTATGCTGTGAGGGGTGAATTTTGTAATATGATTATGGCCAATTTGTTGAATTGTAATCATTATAGTTCAGTTTTTAGGAAGAGTTTTTCTGTTAATAATTGCATTGTGGTGGATAAAGTCGCACTGGGACAGATTTTCATCGGAGTACTTCGGTTTTCCCCCGTCAGTATCATTCTAGCGATGCTCCATACTCATTCATCAATAACTGATACTATGTAATCTTAAAAATTGAGCCTGTTCAGTTACACGGTTAGAAGTAATAACAGTTTACTTCTAGTGTCATTCGCCTTATCTCTGGTCTCACATGCGACTGCTAGTGCAAGTTCGACATTAGACAGATGTTCGCATTTCTGCCATCTAGTTGTAGCGGTAATGAGTGAGCAATGCTTTTAGCGGAACCTGGTAGGGGAAAATGTAACTTGCAAACTTCGTCCGCTCGATAACTCAGGCCAGTAGTAACTGAATATGAAGTCGCTACTTATGACGGAGATGTTGTGATGCTGACAGCAGGATACACACTTTTTGACCACAACAGCAATGAAGAAATTTTGGAAGAATTGAAAGTAGAACCAATAGGTGAGAAACTACGAAGACGTAAGGCAAATTGGTTACAACGTGTAACACGAATGAACAACAGGATGCCAAAAATAATGCTGAATTATAGACCAAACAGACGAAGGCGACTTCGAAGACCTTTGAAGAGTCTGTTAGACGGGGCCGAAACGGGTCTGTTAAGGCCTAACTCGTGACGGATGATGATGTGATGCTTTTAGAAGGACATGTCTTCAATGACTGGTATTTGCGAAATGTACTTTCTTAAAAGTTCTGTAAACTTGAATGACTTTATACTTACATTCATCATATTTAGTTGTAATAATCCTTTCTTTTCATCGTAGACATCCCGCAGTATTTGTGCAAGTCGTAAGATATTTAAGTTATCGACAAAACTGATTGCATTATTTTATATGATAAATGTGACTTTGTGTTTCGACCTACTGTATGGCCATCGTCAACACTGGAGCATATGAAACCAAAATTACAATTGCAAATTTCATTTTGCACCAGAATGAGATCTGTCTGTTACACAGTGCGTGTAATAAAGATTTAACGGTTGTTTAAACATCATTTAAAAGTTAAGCATTAAGGCATTTTATGTAAAATTGGTCCTTGTTATGTTATGTTATTTTATGTTATGTTTGTTATGTTATGTTACGTTATGTTTGTTATGTTATGTTATTGTGTGGTGATGGGTTTATGGACTTTATCCATCGTCCGAAGAGTAAAATATTAAAAAATTGAAATCACAACGTTTCGGAAGCTGGCTCTGCTTCCGTCCTCAGGTGGAGGGGAGAAGAGAAGAACACCTACTCTGTACAGTATGTTTTTTGATGAATCATATCATGTGACATGTGAACTCTGTGTGTGTGTGTGTGTGTGTGTGTGTGTGTGTGTGTGTGTGTGTCCTGTTATATTACGCATACAATCACTCATGTAGGAAATTCACGTGTGTGTCCGACCTTTCTAATAACTCCAGGAACTGTGACTTTACAATTACATCGCAACTCGATCTGAACCGTCTGCAGCCAGAGGATTTCACACCTATCTGCATTTGATACGTCTGCATCCTTGTGGGGAATTTCATGCGCATACAAATGGATACAAGTAACACGCCAAAACATCAAGCGCGCGCGCGCGCTCGCGCACACACACACACACACACACACGTGCGCGAAAGGAAAGTAAGATACAGTTCAAGATTGACAGGAGTGACATGCATGTTGGACGAGAAGTATATATAAAACTAGATATACCTATAGGAGTTTTTTTCCTGCTTGACCGGTAAGCGCCGGCCTAACTTTCCCCCCGACGCTCTGCCAGCGTTGCGTCTTGCGCCGCGTGTCGGGCAGGTTTTAACAGTCGATGATGGGAGCTAGACAAACGATCGCAGTGATGATAACCTTTAGGAAGTCTACTAAAAACTCACTGGAGTGTCGAACCGGCGCTTATCGGTCAAGCAGGGAAAAAGCACACATTCAGGACATAGACGCGTAGCGCAAAGTTTCTTGGGAGTTGTTTAATTATCTTGGAAAGAGGAAGACTTAAAAAAAAGTGCATTAAGTCTATCGAACATACTTTATTTCCCTCTGAAACATTTTTCGGCACCATAAATACCTAAGCGAGTAGGGATTCGCGGTGGCGCACTGCGCTACAAGCCGGAACGTGGCGGGTTCGATTCCCGATGTGGTCATTGGGATTTTTTTTTGACTTAATCCTTCCGGCCTTACTATGGCCTTGGGGTACAGGGCATACCTCCTGGAGGTAAAGGCGGCCGGTGTGTAGGGCTAGCAACCTTACCCCCTTCATGTGCCTCAACGTCTTGGAACCCTAAGGGCCTGTCCAGCCCTGAAATGGGGTAGCCTAGCTTAAGGTACCGTGTAACGTGTTCTGTATTGCTGTCCGATTTTAATAAAAATTGGAATGTTTTCACAAATTTAGTAATTCCTCCCATTTTCTAAAGGGGCCGCGGTGGCGCAGTTGGTTGAGGCACTGCGCTACAAACCGGCAGGTCGCGGGTTCGATTCCCGATGGTGTCAGTGGATTTTTCATTGACATAATCCTGTCGGTCGCACTATGGCCCTGGGGTCGACTCAGCCTCTAACAAAAATGAGTACCAGGAATATTTCCTGGGGGGTAAACGCGGCCGGTGCGTAGGGCTGACAACCTTACCACCTTCAAGCGCCGATTGTCTAGAAATCTGGGAGCCTCGACCTCCTGGAACCCTGTGGGCCTGTCCAGGCCTGTAGTGGGACTGCTTTACCTTTACCCATTTTCTAATTTTATGAAAATTTGTTTAAATATATAGGCACATAAATAGGCAGATCGATATGGCGGAGCTACTAGAGGCATTATTTCAACATTTAGTTGCAAATGCGCCAATAAAGAGAAATGAGGACGAGTTGGCTGTATACTGTATCTTTTAGACGCGTTCGCAGAATTGCGTCGTCGTCCGTCCACCTGTCCGTCCGCATCGAACACCTGTGCTACCACTGGACTGAAATTTTATATTTGAGTATTTTTCGAAAATCAGTCGAGAAAATTAAAGTTACATTAAAATCTGACAATAACGGGTCCTTTATGTGAAGACATATGTACATTTACGATAATATCTCGCTGAATTATTCTCAGAATGAGAAATGTTTCAGACAAAAGTTGTAGAGAAAATCAAAACACACACATTATGTTCTATAACTTTATTCCGAAAGTCGTGGGGTTTATGAGATAATGGGGAAAAATATGATAGAGTCAGATATGCCACAGACGGTAATATCTTACGACGGATGCATAGGCGTAACTTGGGGGGGGGGGGGG
>BLKM01000221.1:2249500-2293504 GCA_013340265.1 Coptotermes formosanus
AGTGTCATTAGCCAAGTTACGCTTAGGGATGCATGTACTTTGCATGTTGGATAACTAAGGCTACAGACACACTCATAGAATATGTAATATTTATTACTTTTCCACGGCAACAGTGGTTACGCGGACGCATCCATTGCCCTGTTTTGTTATTCCTCATAAAGTTTGACCCTGCATGCGAAATACAATGGGAGGTTGGGGGACAGTCTGCATACTAAGCCTTCAGCTGTCGCATTCAATCCTGTCACATTTTTAGTCACTTGCCAGCACTTGTGAGTTCGGCTGTGTACCTCATCACCTGACCGGAATTTGCAGAAAAGCTGGCCTAGCCCACACACACACACACACACACACACGCCATCCTCTTTTATGGTGTTATTCTGATTTGCTTGTACCCAGGTATTACTAAACAAGAGACAGGACAGAATCTGTGTACTTGGCCACGGTAATGTCGGCAGTGTGACATCCAATACATACAAAATGGATCGAGAATGTGAATTAATGGAAAATCTTGAATTATGTATGGATTGTTAGAACAGAAGGAAATACTTTCCCTAAAGGAAGGACGGAGCAAGACATAGCGCTTCTATGAATTATTAATCAAAGATATAAAGGAGTGAATTAATTATGCGGTACTAATAATTTGCATGAGTAATAACGCATTATCGTTCTATGAGCAAAAGAAAATCCCTGGGAACTTGCATGTTATAACCCCACGACTCCTATTAAGGCACTCGCCCGGTACGGCCGTACGGTGTAGGGGCATGTTGTAACAGAGAGAGACTAGCCAGACGTCTAACCGAAGCCCCTCTCCTGATGGGGTTATAACAGGAAAGTTCGAACCCCTGGAGTATGTATCAGGGTTTTAAAAGTATAACAGTGCGAATACGCTTATAAAATAGGGCCGGCCTAGGCTAGTTCGGCTGTTACGCAGCATCATAAAATGAGACCTCTGTAGTGAAGATGGAGCGACTCGCACTGTGGATGTGACGTGCTATTTTCCTGTCTGAGGAAAGATCGTCACACGGAATCCCGTTGCCTGTCAACACTGAAGGCAATGTACACGCTAGGATGTCACAGTCAACTGTTTCTCGCTAAGAGTGTTAGCGTAGTTTGAAGTGACGGGAAATTATTTAGGAGGCGATGGAGCTGTTAGTAGCGGACGTCAGCACCATCGTATATACCGGCAAGCGGCAACGTGAGATATACGTGTGTCTACAGGAGTCCCCAGCGTAATGTATTACAGCACGGTGAGAAGCAGGGAGGGGATACAATGCCTGTAGTAATTTCAAGTTTCGCGTAAAGTGTGTGTTATTTTTGTCCGATAAATTATTCACCATAAAAAAATTTGATGCAGACCCTCGAATTCAGAAGCTGCACGTGTAATAGACGGTGCGACCGTGGGGTCAGGTGGAGAGCTGAGGCAGCCCAAACTGACGGCAGGACTGTCCGAGTTTTCCTCATGTCTGGAAGTCACCCCCCCCCCCCCTCAAACTCCCTGTGTCATGGGAATTTTTTTAATTGTTTGGGGCCATAAACTAGGCTGACAAGCAGAGGGACCGGAGGGATCTGCACATTATGAATGCATTTTGCGTCCCGTTTGTACAGATCACATGCGAAGGGCTAGGCCTACCCAGTAGGATGGTGTAACAGTAATCCTCCAGATCTGTGTTGGGCAGGTGCCAGGTTAGAATCTCGGTTGGCACAGGGAATATCCATGTGGGAATTTTTGTGATTCTACTCTGTTTCTGCTGTTATGTGTTGGGATTAGTAGGCCTACATCAATTAGGATAGGGCTGGTCCCTTCCACACCCTTTCCAAATAATCATTTACCAATCCCCTTCCTATTGACACAATATACTGTATTCCGTAACACTGTTGTGCGGTAAAATAAAGTACAAATTAAGGCGTTAAAGGTAAAGGTCACGCCGTAACATGTAAGTGTAACGGGGGGAGTAGAGGTATAGCTCTACTCATGCTTAACCTCGGCGCTAGATGGGAGTGGGTGATGAACGCCACGCTCCGTCCACTTTACCTTTGGGAAAGGCTCCCAGCACTCATTGTACAGGAGGCTTAGTGGGCCCCAGGACCCGTCTCGACACGTGTGGAGAAGAGAAAATTTTTGCCTCCACCGGGACTCTAATCCCGAGCCTTCCGGACGGTAGCAAGTCGCTATTCCGACTGCGAAAACTAGGAGGATTGTTTTAAATATGTAGTTACGAATGCAGTGTTTGCTTAAACACTGATCACAATTTGAACTCTTAGCTTTATGTAATAAACGTATTTTTGTAGATTAATGTTTCGGAACCCTTATATCCTACCAAAGTAAAGTGTAACGCACATTTGTTTATAAAGAGTGTTTATGTGCTGCATATTTATTGTAATTTGTATATAATAACTCTCGAACATACTGGGCTATGTAGGCCTTTTGTTATACCCTGCTACTACTAATTTACACGATTCCCGAAACATGTAACATACATTTTAGAAGCAGATATACCCCTGGATGTGGCTGATTTACTTGTCGGTATCACGCTATGTGGTAGCTAAAAGTTAAACTGCGAAACAACAATCAAATTATATGTTTATGTATGTACGCACTGTTGAAGTTAAGGCTTGCATTCCAGTCACGTGCGACAGGACTACAGCATTTGCTTCGCATCGCTTTGACTTGGCTGTTATAAAAATTCAGAAGAAAACGGACTAAACACCAACATAAAACACTCCTGAAACATGTCACTTATTGTAACGTTTAGGCTATTTGAGAGCGTTTTGCTCGACAATACTTCGGTCTTTAAGTAACTAAATATGAACGTAAGAAACAACCCCGCTTTCTGATGTGATTGTCGTTTAGTTGTTGCTTTAAGACACTGCGTACGTAGTAGGCTGTAAAAGAAACGGAAATACACCTAATAGGGAAGTAATTTTGAAGAAGTGGTTTCGATTTCTTTCAAATTATGAGGCACACCTTGTGGTGCGTTACCGTAAAAATAAGAAAATAAAACAAGGTGAAAATTGTGCTGCAGCTTCAATTATGTGAACGCAGCTGTAGTAAGTTCACTGTTAATGTCTTCACGTAGATTCAAAGCATAGAAGAATTAACTACATCAATATTCCAATTACAGCTAGGGAAGCAGGCATCCGTTTTAACGTGTAAAAGATCGGTCTATGCCCTTAAAAGGTATCCGGGACCCTTAATTGAATTAGTAGACAAATTAATTTTGCGGTACAGCAGTGCTGGCCTGCGTGATACAAGTTTGTGAATGCGAGCCATAGAGGCGCTAATGTCGCCAGAGTTTCCGTTATCTGCAACTAGGCGGCAGTCGTCGTTGGGTCGATATAACCCACATCAACCCAACCCATTTCGCTACTTTCCAGCACAGACGTAACACACCTTTTTCCTTCTACTAACATTCTTCCGCATATCTCTTTCTATTTTTCTTGCTACTTTGCGTCGTGCTGTACCGCCTATTTCTTTTTTCCATTCCCCCTGATGCTGTTAAAGAAAGGGAAAAGTTTCTTTCGAAGTAACGTGGTGAGTGCTGCAACATACATATCTAATTGCAGCTTGCACATGTTTTCAACCATGGAAAATAAAATTTAAATCTACATAGAATTTTGGATACCCCCTTTCTGTGAATTTGTAACTGATTTTTCCCTAAAACGATATTGTTGCATTGGATAGCATAGTCATTACTATATAATATTTGGGGTTAAATTTTGTTGCACGTAATAGAAGAAGATACAGTTGCACTTGTGCTTAATTAAGCACCAAACCTTGAAGACGTGCATGTCGTGCAGGTATAGCTCCATCCACTCTTTATCTCAGCGTTAGTGGTTTCAGTGGTCAGAATGCATAGATTGGAGGACAACATTAAAATAGATTTGAAGTAAATAAGTTATGAATCTGTGAACTGGGCTCGACTGTTTCGGAACAGGGCTCGGTGACAGGCTATTTTCAGTACAGTGATAAACATTCGAGTTCCACAGAGAGTGGGGAATTACTTGACCAAATTGGGTTTGTTTCTCTATAAGAATTTTTGTTTCACGTAGTTTGTTGTTTTTCTGTAAACATACCCCAGAACATTACATGCTTAAGACGGATTGTTGTCGACAAGGGGTGACGCTAGAGATAGGAGATTTTGTCTTGTGTATCAGCTGATGGCCGATGTTTTAACGATAGTGATAATGTAATGTGATTATGAAGGAAGAATTGGGAGGGAGTATTTGTGGCCAATTTTAAGTAAAAATCCTCTGAGGAAAGCCACAAGAACCCATAACCGCGTAAGTGGTCCTCCTGTGGGATGCAAAACAGACACCTAACGAATGCAAGCCAGACTCGCTGTTTATTTGTGCAGGTATATTTACTACAAAGGTGGGCATTGAAGGGAACCTTGTGGATAGACTAGCAGTCCTGTCCTTTAGCACATGTTTTGTGCCTTTCCAAAGCCCTAAGGTGAACGAACTGGTCCTGTTATGCGAGACTTGCATACTGGTGTCTTGATACGTTTGGATTGCTTTAAGCGTTTCCCCATTTATCCAGTCTTTCCACATACCTCTTTTTCCACCCGCTTTTTATAATATCGCCCCTGTTTTGTAAAAGGGGCCAACTGCCACTTTGAACTAATCTGAATTATATGTAGCGAATAAGTCAACTAATGGCCCTCTATGCTATGTAAAAAGGTGACAACTCCACCTTCAAGAATGACCGAGATAGGTGAGGGATATCGTACCTCTCAAAGCGTTTGTAATATGTAAAAGGGAACCACCACCTTGCTTCTCCTGTAAAATCGATATATTGTGGGTTGTCTTGTTTTTACAAAAGAGGGACGATATCCTTCAGTAGCTCTGACACCATATAAATTAATCTAACTTGCCTTGTTCTACCGTCTTCATTTATAAACATGTGTGTCTTATCTACAAAGGTGGATAATGGACAAGGTTTATAAAACAGAAGCAGTCGGATTCAGAGAAATCGTCTTCTTTCTTTGGACTGTGTCCATCATTTTAATTTTAATAGAATACTGCCTTTCGGAAACCGGCTGTGCTTCCATCTTCATGCAAAGAAAAGCGTCTTATTTGGTGGACCCGTTACCAAGAGCTGTTCTCAGACACTGGGCACCATAGTTAAGTAAACTGCGTAAGATATGTACCTGAGACCAGATCATGTTCATGTTTAGTTACGGGAAAATGGCTATTAACATTAAAAATTCACCAGAAGACTCAGAAATGGAGTATTTCTGAGTCTTACTCCATTAAAATTAAGCCGACGGACGAAGTCCAAAGAAAGAAGATTGTTTCACTAAGTTATGTCGCCAGAGCCCTATCAGTTGGATTCAGTACATGAACAGAACAAAGAGTGACAGGATTCCCAAGTTATTAAAATGTTACAAAAAAAAAACATGCCGATCCCAGTGGCCGCGCGGTCTAAGGCGTAGGTCTGCGGCCGAGCGCTTACTGGGATCGTGGGTTCGAATCCCACCGGGGGCATGGATGTTTGTTTCTTGTGAGTGTTTGTGTTGTCAGATAGAGGTCTCTGCGACGGGCCGATCGCTCGTGCAGAGGAGTCCTACTGACTGTGGTGTGTGTCTGAGTGTGATCAAGTAAAAATAAACAACCTCGACACCTACTGTGAGTAAGTAGGTATAGGTATAAGAGTTGAGGAATACGGAACAAAAAAACCGTACTGAATAGAAAACCTGGGAACACAGCTGAAGAATCAACTGGACGTTGAGTTCTGAAGAAGTGAAGAAGACTTTCTCCATTGGCTGCTTAATTGAAGCCACACAGAGCGATCTGTTTTTAAACCGATATTCGAGGGACAGCAGTGACACACACACCAAACATTGAAACGTATGTCACATTGGTTGCTTAGCATGATCATCTCAGACTTGCATGTCCTTACAGCTGTCATTTACAATTTGTTCCCGGACTCCCGAACTCCGTATTATTGGTTTAGATTGGGAGGCCCAGTTTTATTACTAGTATTTGTGAAAGAACAGGGTAATCGTTAAGGCTACACGCAGGTATAATAATCCCTGGATTTAAAACCGATACTGTGAAAGTCGGACATGGGCCAGTATCCTGATCTAGTGGCATGAACCTCCCTTTTCTCAGAACGTGTTTCACTAAGTTGAGAATTAATGCTCATATTTTCTGTGTGGTAGAACTGTTCCAAGTGACCATGGTTGGAGGTAAAGTTTGTGACCTTCTCTGTAGTTTCACAAATACGTACCAACGTTTCGAAGGAACTTGCTATTTACTTTTTCAGGGTAGAAGAAGTGACTTGTCTGCCATTAAGATGGAAGTAGCAGGTTCGTCTGAAACCTTTGTACGTATGTACCAAAGAGTACGTCTTCACATTCCGCCAGGTCGCACTCATAATATTCACCACCTTGAGACCCTGAGATCTATCTTCATTTCTTTTTAAGTTCTCTCCCCCCCCCCCCCCCCCTTTCCTAGTCTCCTCACTAAAATAATAATTTATCCTCCAGTTCAAAGGCGGTAGATGGGTTGATGAAATTTGTGTATCACGTACGAGTTCACTGTCAAATTTACTGAGTATTTTTCCGAGCTGTGAATGTTGCCAAATTTTATGCTTGCCTTTCAACTACCGCAGTGGCAAGGAAGACGGAAGACTAAGTAGAGGTTGTCCTGTCGCGGACAACGGATAGAGTATTTTCAATTTCAGTGAGGAACTTGATATATGAGTACTAAGACTTTTGCCAAACCTTGAACTAATCAGTGGAAAAAGCTGCATCCTCTGAGTTATGATGTTGAACAGGCACATACAGAATCAAGAAGACAAAGCGGCCTTCCTCTCCACTTCTCCACTTTTCCTTCTACTGGGATTACGTGAATACCAAGAAATGGCGCTCGCAGACATCGTGTGCCCAAGTCCTTTTCATTCCTCCAATTTATCCTAGCGTCATTGAGAATAATCGAAGTCATAACCTTACCTTATGTTCTATTCGTTATACGTCTCCTGACGTTTTCCCTTTCACGCTGCACTTTATTTTTGTAGAGTGAAACCTGCCTATAGCGAAACCGCAAGAGACCGAAAAGTTTTTCCTTTGCAGACAGGTTCCATTTAGTAGAGGTACTTGAAGTTTGGATCCTCAGGATGCCAGATCCTCGGGATTGTAAAGGGTTTTCGCTAAAGATAGGTTTTCATTGTGCCCAGGTTCCGTTTAATAGAGGTTTCTCTGTTCAGTTTTCACTAGTAAAATTTTATACCGGTGTCTTATTTCTATCGTTCATGCCCAATCTCAATCTTCTTGATTTGAACAATCTAAAAATATTCAGCGAAGAGTAAAAAAGTGGTGAATGCATAAAGTAACATTGTGGCGCCATCAAGTAACCACTGTTACAGTGAAAACGCAAAAGTGGATTCTGTATTTTTTCCACATCATCTCATAACGGCACGATTTTCGGAAACAAATCATTGAAAGTAAAATATGTTTCGGTTTTCTGTACAACTTTTGTCTGAGACATTTCTCATTCTAAGAAGAATTCAGCGAGATATTATCGTAAATTTACATTGCTTTTTCCACGGCAACAATGCGTACAGGAACGCGCCTGAATGTTACGTTGTACGTACATTGGATGTCTGGTTACTCACTCTGTGCCTTATCGACGCCTTGTTTTCAAACACCCTGAATATACGTTCTTTTCTCAGTGTGAGCGAGAAAGCTTCACAACCACGCAACATCAAGGATCAAGTTGCGGCTTCTGTTTGTGTATTGCATGACTGTTTTTGCAACCAACGTTTCAGTTGCGTTCTGTTACGCAAAATAAATGTTCATCACCGTGTTCGTGTATGTACTAGAGTTACTTAAATAGGATGATGCTGTGTTGCTGGTATCCCATAATTTCGCTTCGCTGCTGTGGACATACTGTGCTCTTAACACTGTTTCTTGATCATTAGATCTTGCGTTAAAATCTCTATTGTGAGACCGGTTGCTCTATCTTTTCGTAGTTTTACTCAACCACTGCAGGGAAATGTAGGTTTAGTACTTTGGACTAATATGTACTGCCCACAACAGTGCGGTTAACGTGTTGGTGGACAGCCCGCGACTGAATAATAGCCACCCCCCTTTCCTATAATTATTAGCTAATTTACTCTAAGATCTCATAATAAGGATCCAAAATACTGCATTTTGTTGGAAGAGTGAAATCCAGTCCAACGGACCCCACAACACATTGTAGTAGCCTATTCTGTACGTCAAGGGGCCACCCGACCCACGAGGCCCCTCGCGCCGCGGTTTCTGCTGTGGCCTTATGGGACCCACTGGCAGCACAACTTAAAATTCTTAATCATATATTTTTATATAACCTGTGCAATGCCACGTCGTGATAATAAACACATAAACAGGGAACAATTGAATTGAACGTAATTCAGAACAGATAATGGAATTACAATTGACAATGCTTGTTAGCACAACGGTATATTTGTTTTACTGCAATAGTTGTATAATATATAATAATATTTACTTCATTATGTTTTATACACATATTTAAGTACAATAAAACTATTTTTTGCTAGCAAGATAATACCAAAGTATTTTCAGTGGTAATTTAATTATGTAGCATAACATGACTTCAAAAAATGAAGAAGCAGTTCAGGCAAGTTAAATGTCGGACAGAGCTTTCTCTTTATTTCCTCCGTTTCGATTCTTTTCCTTATGTCATTTATTGGCTTTTAAGTCTTTAGTTTTTTCAAAGCAAGTTTATTTCCTTTTATGTGATTCTTTATTTTATTCCATCTTTTATTTTGCGTTTCTTTCATTATTATTTTCTTAATATTTTATCTCATATTTTTCTACCTTTCCTATAGCGTTTCTATTATTCTTTTTTGTCTTACTTTTTCTCCCTTTCATTTTTCTTTTCTCTCTTGCTCCTGATATGAAGGATATATATGCACATTATGTGTATGTCACTTCACAGAATGATGCCAAGCGCGTGTCTGCCCTGAGCGAGTGCTTGTTTCATGTGAAGCTAATAAGGCAGGGGGCGCTCAATGTGTCAAGACGTGTACTATATAGCTCTGGATATCAGCAGTGAATTCCCTAGGACTTTTCTGCACTAAGCCTTTCACATTTGTATCAATGGACGGAGAGTTCTCGTTTATGCATTGCATGGTCTCGATATAAGTTTTCTAGGCTTTGAAAGAGCTTATGAAGCATACTGAAACAAACTATGTATCATGTAAGTTAGTGCAGAATCCTAAACAGGGATTTTCCTCTCAGATTTGATAAACATTTCACATATGCAGTACCAAACTGCCTAATCTCATAACTAAGAAATAGTCATTGTGGGCTGTGTGTTTATAACTTTAAAAAAAGGAGACTTTTTATGGAATTTGCCGTATTGCATTGAAAATAGAAGACAACGTATTGAGCAGACTAGCTCAGCCATAATGCCCTGGCTCGGTTAGGACGGGCTCTCCTTTCTATCGTGGCATTCCTCCGATAATCGGAGAAAATGGTAGCGTAATCCACACAAATAAACGAGCACAATTTTTGTCTCGTATCTCATCGGATTTATCACTGGAAAGTATCGTTAAGCTTGTCGCTTAATATTGTGTAAAACTACTACTTTATTCGGCACCGTAAAACATTCAGTTAGCCACATGCTAGACCAATAACGGACTGTCCTTTTAATTTACATACTGATTGAGAAAGAGATACATTAGTTATAATTATAGTAAATTAATTTCATGATACTAAGTTGTTTAAAACTTCATTGTTATTTTAAATGTCTGCTTAAACTTTATTGATACATTGAACACTTACCGTTGGCGTTTGTGCTTTCAGACCGGGCTGGTCATGCTTCATCGAGGGAATATTTAAGTAAGTATTATTTTGTCTTGTTTGCAACTTGCGCGACTTAGCTACAACTTATTACTACGTTATTTATTAGTTTATGGCTTATCTAACGATTCTGTGCATAACTTAGACTGTGTTGCATTGATGGTTAATAATTGACGGTTAATTAATTGGGAACTTTATGTAAGAATACAGTCGTGGCCTGTTTTGAGTTACTATAGCGTTCTTCGCCTGGAGGGACTGAGAAAACCATTAAAATCTAGAATAGTTGCTGTCTCGGCCGAGAGTCGAAATGTATATCTCTCAAAGGTAAGTCAGAAGCTTTATCGCATGGACCAGCTCCGTCAGCGGACCTTCGCTGACATGTTTCTTGCGGGTTGCTGTCATTTGTGATCTGTTTGTGAATTGATTGAAATGGCTTTTTAAACCTCGAGGAAGAATCAGTCATACATACCAACTAACGCAAATAGTAGGCTTACAAACTGCTCATAAATTTTAAGAAGTGCTCCATGTTCTGGCGCCGAGGCGCCATCCTCATGGAATCTCAAATACAGTGGAGCACAACCACAAATACATCAGTCTAGAAATACAGCGTCAAATATTGAGATATTTAAAATGTTAAAGTTATAAAATATCAAATGGTAGGTATAAAGTTACAGCTGTGTGGACATTGTGGTTGCCCTGTTGCTGACTATTTCCAGGCCAGAGTCCAGTGTCTGTTTATATTACGTGCAGTGCATGCATACAAACTTCTGATTCCATCCTGTGCGACCCGAGAGGATCTGGGCCTGTAAATTTGTTAACAATTTTAAAAGTAAGGTGTTTAAACATGACACTTTTTTTCTTAATGACATTCATATTTTTAAGCTTTTGGAAAAGTCTACAAAATTCCATTTTCCTGCACGTAGTATGTCAGCCAGAGGGTTAACGGAGATGAGCTCTGTGGTGGATAATTCTTACACGTGTGTGACATTTGTATCACCGTAACACCTCATATTTAAACATGAATTAAAGGATCGATGTCGACATAGGATTAGGCAACTCTGCGTGTGTCTTGTGTATCGAGCAAGCTGGAATAGATTGGACATAAAAACATGGCGTTCGTGCCGTTACGTGTTATTCCTAGAACATTTCAGCACAAAATACGATGGTCATTAGGAGTTCTACTTTTTACTGTAAGGTTCACGAACAGGCAAAACACACAAACACACACACACACACACACACACACACACACACACACACACACACACACACACACACACACAAGGCTGTATTGCGGACATGTGGCAAGTGTAAGTAACCAACAAAGTGTCAAGAATATGCTAGCCTTCTGGCTCCGTGACATTTGGTGTCACTCCCATAATCTGTTTTTTTACAATCTTTCCCCTGTACAATTACTTTAGTTGTGACGCTGGTGAGATATTTTCCCTCATCATGTAACAGCAGATCATAAGATATCCCTTTTCACGGTGTGGTTTTACATTATTTCTCGGAATCGCTAACTCCATAGGATTATTTCAAAGGATTTTTAAGCCGCACTAGTTCCGTTTGCACGAGAACCAGCTGTTTGGGAGAACGTCTGCACTGGGGATTTGTGGTGACGTGCAGGATAAATGATGAGCGAGGTAAAAATCGCAATACCATTCTTTTAGTATGTTTAAAACTTTGTCATAATTAGGAGTAGGCCTAATATTCTCTTCCCTGGCCATTGAAATATGTTTTCATGTCACTTTTTACTACGTCTTCCAACATTCTGAACCCATAATGTACACTCAATACACAGTTTTCTTTCAAAACATATCCTTAACTTATTAGTGCAATCTGAAAATTTGTGTGTAACATTAGGGCTACATAAGGTGTAACACTTGTATCTTCACTTCTCTTGAAATCTTGAAGTGTGACCCCTGCAACTGATTTCAAATAACACATTCCGTTAGCTTCGTTTTATCCGCTATTGCCATTATGTTCCATGTAAAAGGACTATCTTTCAATTGTTGTATGCAAATTCTGAGTACTTTGAAGAGCGATGCGAGGTATGTCAGAAAGTAACGTGTTCCCATGAATGTGATATTTACAGCACTGTATGATTCGTTTGTGATTTGTTACATTATTGCTGCGACCACGTGGCAAGTTTGCTCACTAGTGCAGACAAAACGTATTTAGCGTCAGTTGAAAAATGGCGACCGTACTGAGCAAGTGAACAAAGGAAGAAGTGCGATCCGTAATTCATTATTACTGGACTAACAGTATCCATCCGTGGAAGTCCACCGTGGGCTGTAACAATCTATGGTCAAGCAGAATTCATGATAAGGAGGCGTTCCATGCCACTGGTTAAAGAAATTCAAGGCGACAGTCCCGGGGAAGGTGATGGCCACCGTCGTTTGGGACATGCACAGAGTCATTCTGGTGCAGCGCTCAGTGACACTCATTAATACGGCACGCTAAGTGGACTTAACTGAGTCTGTTTGCTGTCAAAAGGAGTACTGCTGTTGCACGACAATGCCCCAGCACGCAATTTCGCACAACCGTAAACGTCTTGAACACTTGGCACTGACATATCCTCCCCCCATCGTTGCTATAGTCCTGATTTGACATCATAGGACTCCTACCTCTTCGCCAAAATGAAGAATCACCTTCGAAGTCTAGGCATCCGAACTGAAGAAAACGTTGAAGTGAATATCAAGCGATGTAAGATGTATCACTTTACCATCAAGGCTTTGTGAATCTTTGATCAGCTGTTACGACAAGTGACTCGACTGGTAGGGTGGTTACGTAGAAGAATTCACTGCACAAATGCCTCTATCTGACCATGTTTTGTTTACTGTAACTTGTTTATATTCTGCATAAAAATTGAGAAACTTGCTTTCTGACTTCTTATTTTTGAAGCTGTTTTACTTCGATATCTAAATTGCAAGATTTTTAAAATTTAGTTTGTGTGCTCTAAATATTGAAGTGCAATGCTTCTTTCTCCAAGTAAATCAGTTTACACATTTCTATTTAATGTTTCATTACTGTTTTTATTATTATACTTTGTGTCGTATTGAGAACACATCACCAGATTTGAGGCTGTAATTTTTGTTATTTGGTGTAATATATCATAAACCGTGCACTTGCATTCAGACAGTAATAGTGCCCTAATTGCTTGTTGATCTGCATGAAATAGATGGTGACATTTGACCTCATTTTTAAGAGTAAAGTATGTGTAAGTTTTATGCTGCCATTGTTTAATTCCATAAAAATTTTACATGCGTAAATATTTGGAAGACTTCGTAAACTATAACTGTTTTGCTTACCTTTTCTAGTTGCAACTGATATTGCAATGTGTTCTGCTATTCAAAACAGGCATGACAAAAACGATGAGAGTGAAAACGTCAGCACTTTCATGTCACCATGTACCTCCAGTATATTAACATGGAAAGCTAATGAACATAAACCATCCAAATAGTTCATGTGTCATCGAAAGCGTCGACATGTGTCATGTTTCCTTAATGATGGCCATGTCTGTCACGGCCACCATTATTGCTACCTCAGTAATCATCATTATCATCAAATATTTGCCCCTTTGTTGTTTGATGCCTGCTGTGCTATGGCTGAATTCCCAGCATAGCTGGTGTTATCCAAACTGCCGTTAATATGTTTTCACTACTCAGGTATTTTGAAACGTGAAGTACGAGGTGTCTGTAGGGAAGAAACAAATCCCATCATGTACAGACGTTGTTAATAACTCCAAGGTGTAGTATCGTTCTTAAGAAAGAGATGTCAACCACAGGGCCAAGAAATTCCTTGCTTTCGTAGAATGCCAAATTTTGTTACTTCCAGTATGTTCACGACTCTATCCTGAATCAGTTTAATTTATCCCCACATTTCAACACGCATTTCCTTAGTTTTAATAGTATTCTCCCTTTTTTCCCCAAGATCTTTCAATCGGCAGTTCCCAAGGAAGCACTTCCCATGGCCACATTTGAAAGCTATGAACATATAATGTGGCCACATAACTTAAAAAATACTACTTCGATAAGTGAAGAAAACCGTGTAAATACGGCTGTTATTAATTTACAGTTTAAAGCAAAGCGTGAGGCGAGTTTCATTGTCTTAACTTGCCACGGTTTGCTCAGTGGGAATGTGATGACGGGACGTTCTTTCAAAGCTAAACCGAAAAGCCGTAAACAGCATTTCGCACGTGGTAACCCACATTTAAATGTACGTTCCTAGATGAAAGATTGCTGCCTTGTGCCACAGAGCCGTAACACCTGCGAAAAATAGTCAGTGACTTTACGACAGATATGAAAAAAAATTATTTTAAAGATAGGAACAAGATTTTAGACAGAGTAATATATATGAACTTTTCAAAGATGGGTCGCACACATTTAGAAAACCTAGAACCAGCTCAAAATTACAGGCGTAAGAAGGGTGAAATTAAACAAGGTCCATACTGTGGACCTACAAATATTAAGCACCACCTCATAAAAATTAAGTCTTCCGGGCTAGCTGGCGCCCGAAGTATGTGCACCCCTGCCTTAAGCGTAGTGGTTACTGTATGTCCCGCCAAGTTTAACATTCAGACATTTCTACAGTCTGGCAATAGAGCGAATTATGTGTTTTGAATGGATATCAGAAAACAACGATTATTTCCTATACAACATTAATTGACTGGTCTATGTATTATCACGACAGGATGTATGGAAAAAAGGTGGGTTGATTTTATAACCTAGACGGAGTGTGTTTAGTGCGCGGTACCAACTGAATCTTTAAATATAATTCGCTTTATTTTCTCCTTTAAAGGCATGGAAATATCCTCTCTACTTCCGAATCCTTGCGAATTACCCTCCTCTCTTAAAGTTTTCACACCAACACATATACATATTTCATTGTCCGACCCCTGCTGTATGTCCTCCTCAAATTTTTTCTGACGTAGAATAATGGAAGATAAACCATTTTGACGTAAATGGTACCAGACATTATAAAAGCTTAATAATAAGTTTTAATGACTCGTTGGTCTCAGTTTATTTATTTGTGCTCTTCTAACGACACTTTATTAGCTCACAGTAGGTCTGTATGGCGTTGAATGGTAACATTGACTAATGAATTTAGGGATTTCGAGCGAAGCGGACTTGTCGTAGTTTGAAGAATTATCATTGTATTGATCTGGAGGACTACGCAAAACTGCTGTAGACCTCTGGAACGGTATTCGGCTTTTCCCAGGACCTTCCAACACAATGTCGAGATGCTAATTGCCTAGTCTCGACGATCGGTAATTCTGTTACGTGAAACCTTTCTTTCCGCTATCCTGCTTATATTATAGGGCCAAGAAGTTGTCCTGAATTTCTGAGACACTGTGGGGCCCGTCTGTCTTAGACATTCTGAAACACGTGGCTAAAATCTGGTATGTAGCTGATTTCCCGTGTAAGCCCGTATTTCACAGTATACCCATTTAAAATATTTTGTTACCCAGTAGTTCCCACCTCTCAGAACTTCAGACTGGAATTCCCGATTGAAGCAGACGTGTCATCTTAGCGTTGCGCGTTAACCTGACTACTACCTGCTGTGTTAGGCTGTACAGTATTTATGATGGGAGAACAGACATGCATACCGTATTAACCCTTTAAAGACGAAGCATATCTGCTTTATATAAGGACTGAGTGCGTAGCGCGCTGTAAACACTCTCCACTTCGGTTATAAAAACCAGTCTCTTAATGTTATAAGGCAAAAGTTGCTGTTTGTTCTGAGATCCGTACAAAACACATAAACGCAATGTGGGCACCACGTAGAATTTTTTTAATGTTAAACCTGGTGGTATGTAAAGTTACCGCTAGGCTTTAAAAGGTTAATAACAAATAACTACGACAGCCGGTCGCGGTGGCTGCGCCGTCTAAGGCGTAGGTCTGCGGCCTCTCGCTTGCTGGAATTGTGGGTTCGAATCCCGCCGGGGGCATAGATGCGTCTCTGTTGTGAATGTTGTGTGTTGTCAGAGATCTTTGCGAGGGGTCTATCCCTTGTCTAGAGGAGTCCTACCTATTGTTATGGTGTGTTCTTAACTGTATAGGATCTCGAAACCTAAAAAATGAGGCGGCCTAGGCCCGAGTAGGGCTGTTGTGTAAAAGGAAAAACCTCTAATTAATTTATTGTTGAATATTTGAAACTTTCCTTATACTTAGACGCCATATGCTTTAAGCTGCTTTTAGCGTCATTAAATAACTCTGTTGTGCGAAACAGTTTACGATACGACCAATCAGAGAAAAGTAGTTTGTAACAAAACTTTATGCGCATTAGACTCATTTTACTGAATAAAACTAACTATAGCACAAATATTGCTACAATGTAAACCTGAACAACTTTGGCGCATATAAAGCCCTTGAAAATGGTCTTGTAGTTTCGACATGCATCGTAGTGGTTGTGAAGATTAAACAATAGTTAATCATATGTTGCTTTTGCTGGCGAGTTATTTAAATTGTGCAGTTTTATATGAACGTTTCTTTTCCTGCGTGACCGATAATCGCCGGCCCGACGCTGTAGTGAGTTTTTGTTAGATTTTTTAAAGGTTACTGTCAGTGCGATCGTTTATCTAGCCCCCGTCATCGGCTGTTAAACCTCACCGACACGCGGCGTACGACGCAACACTGACGGGGCGTGGGGCGGAGCGTTTGGTCGGCGCTTATCGGTCAAGCGGGAGGGGGGGGGGGGGGACACCGCATGCAAGGGTATGTTTTCTAACTTAAAAGATATGTACCCCATTTTTATCTGAAAGATTCCGGATTAAGGAATTTTTTGGGAGACGTGTGTAGGTATATATCAGGTTCTCAGTTAATTAAAGCTGTTTCAGAATACGTTTAGTTGCAGGGTGTTTGGACATAGTTGTGAACTTCCAGCTCATATTAGGATGTGGGCGTAGCTTATTGGAGGCTTATAGACTGATTCACCTGTATAGTGCCGCAGCCCAGAAGGCCATACCGCTGTGAAAGCCTCAAATCTTCTATAGAAATTCAGATTTCTTAAAAACGGTAAATTCCATAGACATCTGAGCGACTGTCTTCTGTTCACACCTTTACATGCTTATGTAATTACTAATTTAGTTGCGTAATCACAAACTTATTTTGATAGTCAGTTGTTCACTGAGTTATTTCCTGTAGTCCTCTATTTGAATATCATTTACGGCCAATTGTCTACAGCCCAAGGCGTCCATCAGGCGACCCGCCTGACCCCGGGGTGCAGGCCACCTCAAGTCTTGAAAAACATGTTTTTATCTAATGAAACACATAAACTAATAGACAAGTAGGCAACAACCACTTGTATTACTGCTAAAATATCCACAACTTAAAGAGATAGCAGGGTGTTCTTCGTCATAGTTATCAATAAACATTTTTTGGAGACTGCAGCCATTTAAATTCCTGATCACGTGGCCCACTGTTGAAAAGACTTGGACTTACAGCTTCGGCCCATATATTGTCTACTTCAAGATTCACGATAATTTGAGGGTAGATTGCCCGCTTGCTTCGAGCGTCACATAATGAACAAGGAACTGAATAATCGAAATTTTGTATATCATTGTTTCTTTATCGACTGTGACACTGAGGCACACGTCGTCTGTGTTACCCTATTCAAGTAGGTGGTACAATTACTTACTATACACGTCGTTCCATCGTACGTCAGTATTTTCAGAACAGACAGCATATGAAAAGTTAAGGATTCGTAGCTGTTTGGTTATTACATTTGGAATGAAATGATATATTATTTTATGCTGTACGTACCTCAGTATCTGGCTGTGAGGAAGCTGATGAGAAAACTAAGGACATCCGGTTATTGAACCGAAATTCGAAGCCCTTTTATCCCGAATATGCAGACGGTTTCTTTCTTTCTTTCTTTCTTTCTTTCTTTCTTTCTTTCTTTCTTAGTCCGTCCCTCTTCTACCTACTTGTTCACAGTAGGTGTCGAGGGTTTTTGTAATTTCGTTTGATCACACTCAAGCACACACCACAGTCGGTAGGACTCCTCTGGACGAGGGATCGGCAGGTCGCAGAGACCTCTACCTGACAACACAAACAATGTACAAGATAAACGTCCATGCCCCCGGTGGGATTCGAACCCACGATCCCAGCAAGCGCTCTGCCGCAGACCTACGCCTTAGACCGCACGGCCACTGGGATCGGCTGCATAAGGTGCGCTAAGTATTAAACCAGGGAGTTTGGTGAGTGCATAATGTAAGTGCCTTATCCTGCTGTTAGTAAACAACATTTTCGCTGTTTTAAATTCCGAGATAGGGATGATACTAACACCGCTTCCTGTAGAGAGTGAATTCGATATTGTAATTAGAATTTTGAGAAAAATACACGTTTCTCTCTCGCTGGCCAACCGAAATTTATATTAACTTTTGATTTAATTGTAATAGATATTTTTAAGAGAGACACCCGTAATTTAGTATTTATATGATCATTACGCCTACCAATTGCGTAGGAATGTTTTAAAAGTTAAGAGTTTTCCCTTTGCATTCCATTTAAGATAAGCGTTTCTTTAAATCGTCAATCTAATACCGAATATTGTTACTATTAGACTGTTTTATTATATTTCTGTAAAGAACTAATTACTTATATGTCTGCTATAATTTTCCCCCTGTTACATTTACCGGTCACGCGTTACTTCAGATTTCACCGGATGGAAATATTTTGTAACTGCTGACTTAACAACACTTTCACATAGGCAATTTGTAGGTACAGTCGTAATATCTACATGTCAAACTTCATAATCCGAGACATAATCCATAAATATTAAATATTCGGTTTCGTCGTGCTCATTTTTTACTAATTATGCATCGTGTAAATCGCGTGAAGAAATAAGGCAGGTTACTGTCCGGCGGCAACTGCGGTAACGCTGGTAACCGCAGTTTTCATTTACGTAAATCTCGTGGAAATTCCATGTTTGTTTGTCCGATTTTAATAGAACTTGGATATTGTAAACAAATTTATTATCCCCTTGCCCACCCAGCAGAAAACATTACGAAAATCCCTGTGACAGGAGCCGAGTTTTTTTAATGCGTATGGACTGACGGACAGATGTGACGACGGTAATGGTCGTTTTGTCACAAATTTTGGAACGCGCTCAAAACCCGGGGCCCCTGAAAATGGTTCCATAGGATCGAAGAATGTGAGGCATGATATGTGATGATAAGAAAACTTGACAAAGTTGTTGCATATTGCGTTTTAGTATTTAAATAAATATTGCATTGTGTGTAAATACGTATTTTGTAATGTTACGGAATGCGAACATTGCGACAGTGTCAAACACTGAGTTTGAATCTGAAAGTATAGTCGAAATTTCTACTACCGGCACCTCTGTGCAAGAATGGGCGCTGAACAGCATGTAATTACTGATTTACATATGTGTATTTATAGCTTTGTATAATTACTGTCCTGGCTGTGTAGACTGAAACATTTAGAGGGAAGCACGCTTTATGGGTGGTTCTCAGAAGGTTTTGTTTTTGCATGAGCATTCCAGGAATTCGGCACACCATGTGCGCACGCCTCTGCGTCCCAGCTGACACGTTTCATGTTTTATGGAACTTCTGTTTATTGCAGTCTCCACGCTGCAGTGCTACCCGTGAGCACTGAACAGTACGTTACGTTTCTGATTTCTGTTCAGCGTGCCAAATCACAGAGTAACGAAAACGGGTCTGGTCTGGAATAGCGATATAGCCACTTCATGTTTTTTCTCAGGATACTTTCCTCTCTCGATAATCCTGGTATAGGCCGTGCAAAATG
Source organism: Coptotermes formosanus (assembly GCA_013340265.1). Classification (NCBI taxonomy): domain Eukaryota; kingdom Metazoa; phylum Arthropoda; class Insecta; order Blattodea; family Rhinotermitidae; genus Coptotermes; species Coptotermes formosanus. The sequence goes on from BLKM01000221.1 coordinate 2,269,077, forward strand.
GTGCCGAAATGTGTCTCATGAGACAGTTCTGGAGACGTGTAAGTAGGTGTTTGTATAATTACATGATGATTTTCATAAAAATATGTTGGTTTGGTAACTATTAATAGCGTAATAGCAGACCTGTGAAATATTATGTAGATTTTATTGTAATTCGAACGGTATTTTGGCGTACAGCGACGATAAAAAGTTAGAAAATGTATTCATAGCGGATTACATAGTGCGTTCACTCTGTTATTGCCTGCAGATATTCAGTTCGTGAGTGTTGCTTTTGACGACATATTTACTTCTCGCGAATCAGGCAGGGCGGAAGAGCAAGGATTTCAAAAAAGAAAACATCCAAACAGTCAGCGGTTCATGAGTTACTATCAAATGACAGAATGAAAATTACTAATATTCAGCTTCCTAAACCCTAGTGGTTGCTTCATGTACCACCAGCTTTAAGATTCAGAAATTCTACTATTTTGCCCACAGAGTGTATTTATGTGTTTTATATGGATCTCAGAGGAAATAGCCATTACTTCCCTATACAGCATTAACTGGCTGTTTTATAACCAATACGGAGAGTGTTTACTGCGCCGTAGGAACCTCGTCTTTAAATAAAAGAGATTACGTTTCGTTCGTCTTTAAAGGGTAATTATTCCAATGACCATAAGACATAAGAAAAATGTGTGTTGAAAACAAAATATGTGGTCTGGGCCTGTCTGCAAATCTTGCTGAGAATATTTTCCGCTGCGCTTACTATTTAGTAGACACGCTCGATTTGCGCGCAGAAACTAATGTAATCTGGGTGGTCATGGAACGTATACATTGTTGTCCGATTTTATTCTGCCTCCTAATTTCAAATACTGTAGGAGTCCTTTCTGCGGTAATAGAGATTTTACATTCAGACAGACTGGCAGAGAGACGGACAGGCATGGTGAAACTAACGGGTGCACTTTAAAACTGTTCGTTGCGGATGTGCCAAAAAAACCTGCCTATTAACTTCTCTCTCTCAAAAAGCAGTGTCAATAATTTTAACGTAAATCGACATTAATTGTGTAGTTACGGGGTTTAGTTGAAGAAAAAACAAATTTTCCCTAGAGATTATGTTCAACTATGTTCTTGGAACGGAGTTAAAATCCGCTTTATAATAAAGCTGGCCTGAATTATTGTAGTGCAAAGCAGTCTGGAAACGGCTTAATGTATTTAATTTGAATCTACACGATGTCGGTATTTGATAGTGCATCTTTAACTAATATATGAAACCTAAACGGAGGTGTTAGAAGAGAGCATTCGATTACAAACACAATCGCGATCGGCAAATAAAACATTAGGACAAAACAGTAAGTTGCACATAGTCTTGATCAATTGTTGATAAAAGAATAAAACAATAATTTCGACATCTTAGTGACCTGTTGATAATAAAACATTAAGAGAGTACAATAAGTTTAACTCCTTTTGATGCCTGTCGCCCTTTGATAATACAAAAGACATAACTAACTAACTAACTCCATGGAGCAGAGGCCTTCTTGAGAAGCTAACAGTTTCTCAGCTAGTCAAGAAATTCCCTGCATTTTATGGAACCCGAAGGTTCATTACCGCATTCACAAGAGCCCGCTACCTGTCCCTATCCTGAGCCAGCTCAATCCAGTTCATGCCCCCACATTCCACTTCCCGAATATCCATCTTAATATTATCCTCCCATCTACGCCTGGGTCTCCCAAGTGGTCGCCTTCCCTCGGGTCTCCCCACCAAAATCCGGTATGCACATCTCTCCTCCCCCATACGTGCCACATGCCCCGCCCATCTCAGTCTTCTCGATTTGATTACCCGAATAATATTTGGTGATGAGTACAGGTCGTTAAGTTCCTCGTTATGTAGTCTTCTCCAATCCCCCGTCGCCTCGTCCCTCTTAGGCCCAAATATCCTCCTCAGCACCCTATTCTCGAACACCCTCAGTCTTTGTTCCTCCCTCAATGTGAGAGACCAAGTTTCACATCCATACAGAACAACAGGTAAAATTATAGTTCTGTATACCCTAATCTTTGTGTTTTTGGATAGCAACCTGGAAGACAAAAGATTCTGCATCGAATGACAGCAAGCATTCCCCGACTTCAATCTGCTCTTAATTTCTCCATGAATGGAGTTTCGATTCGTTAGGGTTGCTCCCAAATCTCTGAATTCTTCCACCCTTTGAAAGGATTTATTATCTATATTTATGTTGTGATTGTGTCCTGCATTCTGATTTCGAGACATGACCATGTACTTAGTTTTCTCAGCATTTACTTCTAGACCAATCTCCTTACTAGCAATCATTAAATCTTCTGCATTTTTCTTTTTTCTTTATACTATGTATGCTAATACAAAAGACATAGATAAGAAAATAGAAAAATGTTTAAACTTGAAGAGTCCTGTTGAGCAGGACATTAAAACCATAAATACCTTGTGACCAGCAAAGAGAGGTGTTTGGAAACACGAGGCCCACAGATTAGTGACTAAAGACGTGATGCGTCGCCTCGTCAGGGCTATCGGTACGCCATAGGAGACGGAGAAATATGGGTGTGGAACAGTGGTGGAATGATGATTACCGGGGGAATAACGAACGGACTTACAGAATATCCTGGGCCAGTTCTAGTACGTCGACCATGAATCTCACCTGAAGACACCTCAGAGAGAACCCGAGGCTTGCAAAGAGAAGCCAGCGTGTAACCGCCTGATATATCGTTCGGCCTGTGTGGTAGACTAGTGTAAAGGTTTGATATTAAACATATTTATATCGGTTGTATTTAATGTAAGTGGAATGTTGGTAATAACTATCAGACGGAGTGGCTGATTGACCTACACCATGCAGCAGAGTTCTTCTTGAGAAGCTAATAAGTCCTCAGCTATGCGAGAAATTCCTCGCATTTTATGGAAGCTGAATGTTCGCCAGCGCGTTTACAACAGCCGGCCACGTGTTCTTATCCTGAACGAGATCAGTCTATCTCCGTACAAGTCTGTAATATTCTTGGTCTTAGTGTTTGTTTCAACGTCATTATTTTTACCTTTCAAATATGCCCTTTCATTTTCTGACATGTCTAATGGCTTTGAAAATAAGGAAAAAAAAATTCTGTTTGTGAGTTTAAATTCGTTAAGATGGTTGACGCCGTACGAAAGGAAAAACTACCGTGTAGTGGAGTTCAGTAGGGGACATGTGAATTCGTAATGTACTTTGCACCCAGTCTGTTTAAGACTCATTTTTTAGTGTCCTTCCTTTGCGCCTGCCTCTCATTTGTGGACCCCTACCCTTAGTTTTTTCGTGAAATTTTCGCATTAATTTGTTATCACTGCTTTGCTTGATACGTTTTTATTTTGTAGGAACACACTGTATAATTGGGAGAATCATACAAATCACAGACACTTAGTAGGACTTTTTCCATCGTTAACACAGTTAAAAAACACACAGTTAAAAATCACTCCGTTTTGGAAAAAAACTACTTCTGTCTTCAGGTGACCACTACACCCCAACAAATACAAGCCAATTTAATGCGTTCCATGTCCGTGCACTTTATCATACAAAAACACTAATCACCAACAAATGCACAAAGAGAGTTTTATCATCAATCGTAACACACTCCTACATGTTTCGACCCTGCTGGGTCATTTTCAGGGAGAACTTTTCGTTGCCGTTATACCGGGGTTGCACTTTACAGTTGAGTGAGAATGTGCTGTTGACTGTGTACTGCGTTGTTTTTGGAGGCGTGCCCGGACCGCGGAGATTTCGCGCCTCCAAAAACAACGCAATACACAGTCAACAGCACATTCTCTCTCAAATATAAAGTGCAACCTTAGTGTAACAATAACAAAAGGTTCTCCCTGAAGATGACCCAGCAGGGTCGAAACATTTAGGAGTGTGTTACGATTGATGATAAAACGCTCTTTGTGCATTTGTTGGTGATTAGTGTTTTTGTAAATACAAGCTAGTTAAAACACACGTAACCTTATCGCAAAACATCCGTGAGAAGTACTGAGGCCTTACATCCCTAAAGGTACCGCCCCCATAAAGCTTAAACCTAAATAATAAAATATATAAAATGATAAATTCCAAATTCTACAATAAAAATTTTGTAAAAATGGAAAGAATTTATCAAAAAAAAAAATTACAACAACAAAGAGAAGAAAATACATCAACAGTAAATACAACACAATCTGTTGGAGACATAAAGAACTGCAACAGTCTGTACAGGGCAAACAAAACCTAACCTGTATTAAATATGAGTTCTTTTGCAATTAAAGAAACCATAAAAGAGACATCTCCAAACTGTTGTAGTTTGGCTAACAGGACTGTTAGAACAAATCTTGTGTGCAGTTTCTTTATATTTCTGAAAACAGGATTAGATTCAATTTGTAGAATTTTAGTCTTATCCCAAGCTATCGTATACCTCCCTTCAAGGCAGCCAATTTCGACTTATCACTATGCCCCCATTTTTGTATTGGAGAAGGGCACCGCAGTAGACGCTACGGGAGCGCCGCAGCAACGTTATGGTGAAGATGATTATTATTTTTTGTCCTTTTTCTAGTAACGGAGCACCGGTGGAATGAAATTTACAGGGGAAAATCGAAATACTTGGGAGAAAACCTGTCCCAGTGCCATTTTGTCCACCACAAATCCCACATGGACTGACCCGGGATCGAACCCGGGCCTCCGCGGTGAGAGGCCGGTGTCTTACCATGGCACGTCTCTGGCCCTTCCTTCGAATTATACTTATGTTCCTTCAATCTAACAGCCAACGGTCTACCTGTTTCGCCTATGTATGATCTTTCACATTTACATGAGATTGTATACAGACATTGGGATCTTTGTAATTTATCCAACTTAGGTTCAGTTTTTCTCAAGTAGGTACCCGAGGTACATTTCGTTTTGAAAATAGTCGTAATATTATAACGTTTGCATATCTTTCTAAACTTCTCAGCAACTCCCCTGCTATAAAGGATCGAGTCCATACCTAAAGGTCTCCTATTACTGTTATTAAACACAGTTTCATTAATACGTTTCTTATACATTATAGACTTCAATAAATTAATCGAATAAGCTTTAGACAACAAGTCCTTCCTCACTATTTTTATTTCTGTCTTGCTGTCGTGTTCATTTTGACACAGCAAACTGGCTTTTTCTCCTTTATGATTTCCTTTAATTGCAAAGGAACTCAAATTTAATACAGGTTAGGTTTTGTTTGCCCTGTACAGACTGTTGCAGCTCTTTATGTCTCCAACAGATTGTGTTGGCTGTATTTACTGTTGATGTATTTTATTGTCATGGTTTTTTATATTTTTTAAAATTTTTTGTCCGTTTTTACCAAGTTTTTAATGTAGAATTTGGAACTCGTTATTGTTTTATGATTTTATTATTTAGTTTTAAGCTTTATGGTGATGGTACATTTTTCGGGGATGTCAGACCTCAGTACTTCTCACGGATGTTTTGTGATAAGGTTACATATGTTTAGCTAGCTTGTGGTTGTTTGAGTTTGGTGGTCATCTGAGGACGGAAGTAGTTTCTTCCGAAACGAAGTGATTTTTAACCGTGTGTTTTTTTAACTTTGTTGACGATTGAGAAAGTTCTACTACGTGCTTATGATTTGAGTGAAGTGAAGCCGTTGTCAGTTTGTGATCTGAGTGAAGTTAAGCCATTGTGAAGATCTGGTATGTTGCTGTGGGAGGATCATAGTTTGTACTCTTCGCCAAATGTCCGGATGATCAAATGAGACAGGATAAGTGGATGCGTAATTCCTTTATCGGTTAAGTGAGTATTATGATCTCAGAAGATACTGTAGCTATGCAGTAGAATATAAATCGTCATTGCCTGCATTTTTCGCTACATAAGGAAATACATTTGATGCACTAACAGGATACGGAGGGACACTCTCTGCAAATTAATGACGAAGCAAACAAATTTCTAAACCATGCTGCATGATAGTGATAAAGGGGGGAAAACCAACGATGTTTATTGATACTCGATTCAAGAAGTATGAGATCTCGTTTTAAATTCTGTTATGACATAGCGTAAGTTAATTTACAGTCGCTTAGAAATTCAGACTGTGACAGAGCCACGACGCGTTTGATTTCGTTGTGGAATGAGGTGTTTCTTGCTCCCGTCACCCAGGATTATTAAGTTTAAGATCGCGCAACTCATACTGCCAAAACACTACACTTTGGAATTCTATATCTTATATCAAATTGATACTGACGCTGTAACAAATAACTGGATTTAGATTGTATTCGTAATGAATAATTATTTCTGAAATTAGAGCACATTGTATTATGTATATAAACAGAACGTGTTACATTGTTGCCTCGTCCCTGTGTGCTTGTTATAATTTTTGATTTATTCATGAACCAAGACGGTGTACATAATGCGTTGAATTTTGGAAAGCCATTATATTCCACGCTCCTCTATGTCTGTGCCCTTCAGGACCATTTTCAGAGATCAACTAATGTTAGTGGAAATTACTAAATGTTTACAAAATTTGTATTTCTAAGGTGCTAACTTGTTAAAAAATTTGAAACTTTTTTTAGTGTCCATGTGCTTCGTTCTTAATGGGATTGTTTGTGTGTTGGTAACATTACCATAAATATCTGTATCGGAATGTATAATCCTTAACGAACCAGTATTAGCCTACTCTGTTAAGGTATATAATATTTTACAACATATTAAAATATCCACGTGTGTGTGGCGTGTGGTATGTGGTTGAATACCGACCACCATAGACGCGTCTTAGTCTTGTGTTATGCAAATATTTTTAGACACTGTTTTGTCAGTATTTTCTATTTACTTGGCCAATATGGCACCCTTTGACCATCACTGCTTGATGTATGGGTGTTCCCTTGTATTCGCACTGCCAGTGACGTCAATCGGTCCCTCAAAATCGGCTTGTTCCAGGCCTATGTATGATACAGGAATATCCGAATTGCGCTGACAGTCAATAGATAGGCCTATTTTTCCTGAAGATGGACCTTCAGGGTCGAAACACGTAGAAGAGTCGAATACATTTGTGAGTTGTGTGTACTATGTTGGTTTCTTGATAAATTGTAAAGTGGAGGTGTATTTGGACGATTAGACAGTAGCATTCCAGCTGATACACGTAAGTGGAAGAAGAGACATTGATGGACCAAGATCAGACGGTGCCAGTGGGACACAGGGAGTGAACTATAGGCATCCTTTTTACTGCAGATCACGATAAGCAATGTATGTCTCTCACTGTACCTAAGGCAGTTATCATGAACCTATGAGTGGCTGTCACAAGCGCGGTGTACTCCGACTGATTGCGAACATTTATAAACAAATGCAGATTTATAAATGAAAACTGATGATAAAGAGCATGTCAGTAACGACAAGCTTGATTTTTGGCACGAGATTGCATTGACGTATGCCATTTCTGTCTCACGGCTTTATCTATTTGTGCTTTCAAACTTGATTTACGTCGCAAAGGAGGGAAAGCTACAGGGCAAAACGGCATCTTACAGCACAATTTCGACACCTAATTCACTCTCTTTCCACTCATACCCACAAATTAAGCTGTAATGTACAAGTTAGTGAATTAATTATACATTTTTAATTGTACTGGACCGAACTGCCTGAAGCTCGTGCCATTTCTCCGAACACCGTTCTAAATGTTAATAGTCACAACCATGGAATCTTGTTTTCAAAGAATTTTTCTGTCTGAACGAAACTGGAATTTTGCCTGCCTTATCTGTTTTCTCTTACAGTCTAGCTCAGTACCGTACGGGTTACCTGATGCTGTGATATTGTTGTTGTGCTTGTACGAAGGCAGTGTGGCCTGAATATAGTGGAAGTGTTGCAAGAAACGACACAAAGAGGATATGAAAAAGAGTTTTACAGTAATGGTTTACGTCAGTAACTGTATGTGGAGAAGAACGAATGCAGTCTGTGACATGCTCTGATGCAGCACACGCAATTACACCTTTTAAGTTAAAGAAATCTATACATTTTGAAACAAAATTTTGACCTCTGGCTGATTGCGATGTAGAATTTTTAAGAGAAAGGTGTAAATAATATATCAGAAAACTATAGGTAGCTTAATAGTTCTGGGCCCAAAAAACAGATATGTTGTCTTGTTTTTGACGCTTCGAATGTAGTTGCGAAAAGAATTTCAAATACTGAGAAACCTAACGTTATGGCAGAATATTTGATTTTTCCCCGCGCCAAATTTATTATACGTGTCGTAATAGGACGTGATTCTGTAATTCACTTACCATAACCTTGTCATATAACACAACTACACAAGGTCTGAAAATAAATCTTGCATTTTAGCACAACCAATTCATGAAACCAAAAGCTGTCGAAGAGCTTTTTCCAACACGTTGCTGATGAGCCCACGGATGTTCCAGATCTAGGCCAGCTTCTTGTTATATCACACCGATCATATAGACCTGAGGTGCTGGTACGAAAACTTTTGGAAAACATGATGGTACGGACGGGGGCACGCGGTGGCGCAGTTGGTTGAGGCACAGTACTACAAACTGGAAGGTCGGGGGTTCGATGGTATCATTGGAATTTTTCATGGCCATGATCCTTCCGGTCGCACTATGGCCCTGGGGTCGACGCGGCCTCTAACAGAAATGAGTACCAGGAATATTTCTTGGGGGGTAAAGGCGGTCGGTGCGTAGGGCTGACAACCTTACCACCTCCATGTGCTGATGGTCTAGAAATCTGGGAGCCTCAACCTCCTGGAGCCCTCATGGCCTGTCCAGGCATCTAATGGGATTGGTACAGACGCACTGCAAGCTTGTGGCTTGGAGGTTAGGAGGGTAGCTGGTGTGTGGTAGCAGTGTGATTTTAACAAAAAGCGAGAAACTTATCCACGCAACCGCACTGACCTCTCCCCACTCTAAGCTATTTCCTGTTCGGCGTGGGGGGGGGGGGGGGAGTTGTCAGTGCGACCGCCTGTATAAATGTCTTGTTTTTGGTTAAAGTCGCATTCCCGCCATGCACTTGCTTCTCCGCTAACCTCCAAGCAACACACTTGCAGAACGTCCGTACCGTAAGGGATATTATTTTAGAAAGCGTGAGTTTATACAAAGAACACGGCATTAAACGGAGAAACATATATACGTTTGCACTGATGGGGCAACGCCAGTGTTGAAATACAAACCTCTAGTTTCAGACGTCGTTGGCACACATCTGCGGATGTTGGCTGCAAAGACTTCGTCCTCAGTTTTAAGATAAGTCTTACCACTTACAGTTAAATCAAATTTTTTAAAATCCAGTGTTTTTAAGTTCAACAAATTTAAATTGTGTTCCGAACTAGGAGCTGCGTCATCAGAGCTGCCACTTTATACGCAAGTGGTGTGGGCTTCCATGGGTAAATTTTTAAACGTTTCCGTCTCATTTCAAATATCCCGAAGCTGAAAAACTGGCAGAAGCAAAGCAAACGTAAACTTCCCATTAAGCTGGGTCCTTCAAGCGAGTTTTCGATTTTCTGCATTGGTGGGCTTAAGTTGTGGAGTAAACCTCATGCAGATGTCGCTCCTGGCTAAATAACATTATTTTTGTATTCTTTGTAAATACACGTACTTTTCGCTCTCTTAACCGAACATTAAGTCGAAAGGTTATGAAGTATTTGCATTATGTTGTGCTAAGGGTTGTGAAAAACTGTTGATAAACACCTGCATAAAGGGAACTACGTATTTGATAGCATTTCGGAGTTTGCTAGCAGTGCAGAGTAACAGGAGTTTGGCGCGCCTCATAAATTGTACTCGTCACCTAATATTACTAGGATGATTATGGGAATAGCGAGATATAGTGAGGCCATACGGCATGCACGTGCAAGAATAAATGTCACCACCAGACCTAAAGAGAAACCTTAGTAGACCTAGCTGGAAGTGGGAGGCTGTGTTAAATGAATCTTAAAAGAAGTGTACGAAGTGGTGCACCGGATTCAAATAGCTGAGGATACATTCCAGTGGTGGGATACTTGGGATACTGTGAAGTATTCTTCGCGTCTCTTAAAGACATGAAATGTACAGAACTGTCAAATATTTCTGATGTGTCATTTTGAGGAAGATTCCATAACATGGAGTTTAGTGTCTTGTAATTTTAACCTTTTAAAGCCTAGCGGTAACTTTACATATGACCAGGTTTAACATTAAAACATTCTACGTGGTGCCCACATTGTGTTTATGTGTTTTGTACGGATCTCAGAATAAACAGCAACTTTTGCCTTATAAAACATTAAGCGATTGGTTTTTATAACCGAAGTGTAGAGTGTTTACAGCGCGGTATGGACTGAGTCCTTATATAAAACAGACACGCTTCGTCTTTAAAGGGTTAAACAGATGGAGCTCTAGAGGGAATTCAAAGAATGCATACAATGTTTGATCTTTTCAGTGAGATATGTTTTTCTACCATCCTAAATTTTCGTAAGGTAATTTTTTTTATTATGAAGCCCACTTGTACTTTTAGTTGTGTATTGGTTGTCATTGATGAACAGTTGCTTGTAGGCATCAGAAATACGCGAAGGAACTACGGTACAAAAACACTAGTCACCAACAAATGCACAAAGAGAGTTTTACCATCAATCGTAACACACTCCAACATGTTTCGACCCTGCTGGGTCATCTTCACGGAGAACTTTTCGTTGCCGTTATACCGGGGTTGCACTTTACAGTTGAGTGAGAATGTGCTGTTGACTGTCTACTGCGTTGTTTTTGGAGGCGTGAACTCACTGCCGTGCAGGCCCGGACCGCAGAGAGTTCACGCCTCCGAAAACAACGCAGTACACAGTCAACAGCACATTTTCGCTCAACTATAAAGTGCAAACTTAGTGTAACGATAACAAAAAAGTTCTCCCTGAAGATGACCCAGTAGGGTCGAAACATGTAGGAGTGTGTTGCGATTGATGATAAAACTCTCTTTGTGCATTTGTTGGTGATTAGTGTTTTTGTATAATATAGTGCACGGACATGGAACACACTGAACTGCGATAAGTTATGCTTCTACCAGTAAATGTAAACCAGATTCTTCTGGAGTGTAACGCCATGTAATTTTTTGTCAGTATTTCGGCGAGGTCTGCGGTCTCTTTCTTCAGAGAAGAAGAATGGACTGCTCGGAACATAAAGGTATATACATAAGAAAGGGAAGGTAGTATTCATGGCGCCAAACCAGGCATTGGGAGGTGGTGACCTGAAAAGGGGCTAATTTATCTATGGGTAAATACGAAGGAAAATCAAGGTGGCAGGAGAGTTCTTCTGCAGATCGTTACACATGGACCAAACTACATGACGTCACGTTTAAAAGTCCGCTGTCTTTAACGCCCATCACCAGGAGAGCCTTAAAATTTACGTACTTAAGAATATTTGTATAGGAAACGATTTCTAAGGCTGACGAACATGCAGCGAGGCGAAAATTCATGTGTTTTGTTTGAAATTGAAGGTAATTTGAAATTGTGCATAGAAATCAATTTATAACGTCTTGCAAGTTTTCCATATACACTTTAATGCTCGTAGAAATGTAAACGAACTCCCCCCCCACCGTTCTATAACTTTTTGTTGCGCAACAGTCTGCCATTCTCATTATAAGTTATAAAAGTATTTCTTATTTTCACACTTCTCTCCTTACTTTTCCGGCCTTTACAAGCTGCAGTGGCCTACAAATTAGGCTCTGATTTGGGAGACATTTTTATCTTCCTATGTCTGTCGACATTACTGTTTCTGCCGTTAGGCTGTTTAACACCCTGCCCAGTTGTGGCAACGAATCGTGAACGGCTTTCTCGCATCATTCAGCTGTTGCATTAGTGTGGTTGCCTGTGGCGTGCCAATCATTGTCTTTACCGCTTTAAAACACGCTGTAAAACACACGTACCGCCTTATTTAACATTAAATATCCCTGCTGTGCACCGACACAGTCTGCGCTTGCTTCTCGTGACTGTCAGCATGAAGAGTTTTCCCCCTGTGCCTTATTAGCCGGCCGGTATTTGTAGCGGGGAGACGGTGTGTTTTTTTGTGAAGTGGGATCTTAGTTTTGAAGTATTACGCAAACTTTATGCTTCATATATTTACAGCGTTGTTAGGAAGAACGGGTCGATGTTATTGTCCAAAAGGATGTGTTGTCTGTCCACAGGTGTAAGTGTAGAACATTTGGTTCTGAGATTGAACCAGGGTCTAGCAGTGCAAGAACAGATATTGGACTGCTAGATCCTGAAGCTGGATACAGCACGTTTTGTCGAAACGTTGCTGTGAAGTTACTAGCCGAGACGCCGTAACATCCCAGAAGACCTCAAATCTCGCATTAGAAGTTGTATTATTTTGTGTATATCCATATCATGTAATATATTGGTTCCGTACACATCGTAGTGCGTATTATACCGGAGAATGTTCAGACTTGTGGGACAGGAAATACCAAGAAGACTGATGAAATTGCATGAGAAGATTCATAATTGGTATTTACTGGAATGTTATTAGGGTGAGCAAGTGATGGAGAATTTGATGGACAGGATATGTAGCACGACTGTAAAGATGATAAATGCAGACAACACCCCAACCAACAGCCTGAAAGGAGGCCACTTAGGAGACAAAGATGTAAATGTGAGGATAATATTAAAAGGGATTTTCAAGATGTGATATATCCTGTTGTGGGGATGTGGGCTGGAATTAGTTGGTTCAGTAAGGGTCCGCTGCCGTGACCTTTTCGACACAGGAATGAATGTTATGGGCTACAGGAACGCTGATGGTTTTATAAACGAGCTGAGAAGCGAGGGGTTTTTCAAGACGGCGTTTGTTCAGTGCACTTAATTTCTTCGTCATCGCGGGTTTCTAGGGAAGATAATTAAACGTATGAAAAGCACTTTAAAGTATTGTTTCTTCAAGATCACGAAAACAAATGCTGAAGATTTTAGAGTTGAAATTTTATGGAGCCGATAACTAAACCGTCTGTGAAATTGTTTTATGTTACCTCTATGGTTGAGGGAAACAACTGTAAATCTCATGGTAGTAGGCTCGTAGAGGGTCGTAGGAACACCACTGTGAATCTCAGCGAAGCTTATTGTTAGATCACCCGAGGAAAGTCTGAGGAAATTTTAGCCGGCTGAAGAAAACCATGTAAGTCTCTTGGTAACAGATTAATAAAGAAGCGACTGAAAATGTCTATGAAGCCTAGCATAATATGTTGATGCAACAGCTAAGGAGACACTGTAAATTGTAGCTTGCAGCTTAGATTTTTCTGGATTAGCTAATGAAAGTCTCTGTAAATCGTAACATAGCATGTTTCTGCAGAAGTCGAAACCCTGCTTCTGGAATGACTGATGAGCTGGTAAATATCAGAGTAGCAGGTGAGATCGGACATTCTGAAGGCGCTGACTCTGAAGGTTTTTTGTGAAAGTAATCTCCAGGATAACATCTGTCTAGACGAACAGAGAGAAGTTACTGTAAATGTCAGCTTAGCCTCGTCCTGGAGCAGCTGATATATACCGTAGACAACTCCGGGTAACAGGTTGCTGAGGAGGCATAGGAAAATCACGGACAACTTCAGTATAACTTGTTATACACCTAGATTCTGATTAGATGATTCCAAATTAAGGGTCTGGTGCATTACGTCTGTGGGTATGTATGTGTCATGTGGTGCTGAGTATGTGCTATGTTTTTTAATCTTACTTTCAAATTCTTAGGGTACAGAACATCTTGGTGTTCGCTTTAATCGGTAAGAAGACTTAGAATTTACCTCCTATAGACGTGCCTAATGGTTTCGAACTTAGTGGTAGACTGTTGCAGTTCAGAGAATAGGGGGCAAAGTGTTGACAGGTAATTTCCGGGCAACACGAGAGCACGGTGTTATCAACCTCTGTTCTCACAGTTTTAATCTCTCCGGGTGAAGTGACGTTTATAGTAACCCGGAAAAGGAGGCCTCTTTTTCTTGGCTTTTCTTTCCACGTGGTTTTTTCTTTCCTTTTTTTCTTCCCCTTTCCGTTCCTCTCTTTATATCTCTGATGCTCTGTTTGCTACTGTATTTGCGATCTCTGTCGCGGTTAGTGTAGCTATAAGTAAGTCACTGAAGGTAAATATAGCAGACAGAGAAAATAATACAGGACATTTAAATGTTATGCAATGAATCCGTAATAACAAATTGACGTCATGAAGCAGATGAAATAAAAGTTCGTTGAATATATTCGAATGTTACCGTGAGAAAAATTTAAAAACCGAAAAAGACAGAAATTTTCAGAGTGATAAATCCGTACTCATTCGCAACAATCAGACCAACAAAATGCACAATATTGTTTCTTAGATATCCATATTACATCACGTAAAATATTCTTACATGTTTCGATTCCCAAGGGATCATCGTGTTCCCTGATGATGATCCCTTGGGAATCGAAACATGTAGGAATATTTTGTGTGTTATTGCAATATGAATATCTAAGAAACATTATTGCGTATTTTGTTGGTCTCAGTGTTGCGAATTAGTTACCACCAATGCACGGAACGAATGATGTAAAATAAATCTGTACCTCAGTTATAAAATGTGAGATAATTGTAATGTTACATAATATTTTAGAAACAAGGCAGCCTTGTAATGCACATCGCTCATTTTGTCGCTGTCATGTTTGCCTATTGTGAACCACTTACTTAATTGTAGCGCTCTCTTTTGTAAGTTGAGTCTAGTTGTTTGCCTCACAAAAATATGTTCTTTGATGCTGTACGGAGGTAATTTATAGTGTTTTCCATAGTTTCATTGTTTAAAGTGTTGTTATATTATATATATTGTTCCCCTTGAAATCAGGTATTTTAACTCGGCGTCGCCATGCTTTTCTGTGCAGATATTCCCCGCTGCCTGCAGAAGGCGAGCATTCGGTATGTCTAGTGTTGTGGCATGTTGTTGTGTTGGATGTTTGACATCTCTTACATCCACATTGTTATACACTTCTGCACTATATGTGCATAATTGTGCTTCATATAGGTAGTTATGTGCGATTCTCTCTAAAATTGGTGCGACTCGCTGAAAATGACCCTTTGGCAGCTGAAACATGTGACAGTTTTAGATATAGAGTAGAGTGTGAGCGGTTTTCCGTGGATAGAGTGTATGTTGGTCAGATGTAGAAGTTAAAATATTAATTCCTGTATACACGAAAGTGTAACTTGTGTTCGGTCCGGAGCCAGCTGAATTCACTTTACATTTAAACACTCTAATAAACATCCTTGTGTTACACATACTCCCATTTTTTTTTTTTTTGTTTATGGCCCGTGGTGCAGATCGTGTGGTTAGATGCTGGTTTCTTACCTGGGGTGCATTGAGTTAATTCTGGATGATTTAAAGTGCTTAAACTTGTAAATTCTGAAGGTTTTTTTTCCCGCATTGCTTCAGTTTTCGCTAATTAATTGCCGTTTTGCCGGTGCTCTGCATTAGTCTGTTGTAGGCCTTTGCAACTTACTGCCTGAGTGCCTCGTATGACCCACAAAACATATTTTCTTGTGATAATCAAGATATTTAACCTCATCTGGCGTTATAAAGAGCAGTCTTCAAATTCGTCAAGACGACATCCATATTCTTCCAGTCTCTATAAATACGGGAAAGCCACTCTTTCTTAGCTGCTTAGTAACTTGCTGCAGTGAAGAAGTCCCTGCTTTTTGAATTAAGTCCGAGAGTCCCGTCGTCTGATGCAAAAGAGACGGAGAAATACTGTGATAAAAATATTCAAGTGTTTTGTGTCGGTGTCTAGTTACCGACGTTCCCGCATTGGTTGAGAGAAAAACCCTTGTAAGTCTCAGGCTAGCAGGCTGGTACAGGGTCGTAGGAAAACCACTATGAATCTCAGTTAAAACTTATTTCTAAAACACCTGACTGCTTGACCATGATGATGTAGGAAATACGATACTTGAAATCGTCGGTGACCATCTACCGGTCGCCACAGCCCACCATCCCAGTAGACTTGGATCGTCCGCAGTACCGCTGTGTGAACCTCAAATCTCAGACTGTGGCCACTTTCGAGTGTCTGGTACATCACAGACACAGCCCCCGCGGGCGTTTTCTACCAAGCGTCATTTGTTTATTCTTCTGACACAGAACACTTCTAGAACCAACTTACGCTGGGGAAAATGTGGATACATATACCCTGTACAAATTCTACACGAATGTTTACTTCTACAAGAACAGCTGAGTATTGTTGTGGAAGTGAATAAGAAATGTGCCCTGCTGTTGTCGAGGTGTGGGGCTAGCCGCCCCACCCCCTTCTACTGCCGAGGCTACCGAAAGGGTAGAATCATGCCTCTGCTCACCCATGTGCCTTAGGCCTTTGTAGTGATCCCTTCACCTTTTTTACCTGCGGATATGTGCGTATGTACGATGTTCGGAAAGTAAAGATACAAGGCCGGTAGAAAAGGGGAGGGAAATTCTTTTTGTCTCTGGCTATCCTGAAGTGGCACCTAGGGTCCGCCTTACTATCCAGAGGTCAGTGAACGCAGTCACAGTATCGCATCCCGTGCAGTGCGTATGTAAGATGGCGGTGTTGATTCCTAACCCCGCCAAGGGCGAGGTTCGGTTATTCGTTTCCTCAACGCAGTCATTTCTCGCGCGCTATGAGGAAAAACGTGACGACTTCTTGGACGGCATAGTGACAGGAGATGAAACGTGGGTGTTTCACCATACACCTGAGACAAAGCGCCGGTCAGTGCAATGGCGCCACATCCATTCTCCATCAGCGAAAAAATTCAGAACATCAAAGCCAACGAGGAAAATCGTGGCAGCTGTGTTTTGGGACAGCAAGGGGCCTGTTCTCGTCGATTTCCTGCCTCGACGAGACACCATAAATGCTGCTGCATACTGTGAGACCCTGACAAGTTTACGTCGAACAGTTCAGAACAAAAGGTGAAGAATGCTGACACGGGTCAGGCTATTGCACGACAATGCGAGACCGCACACAGCTCGCGTCACACAGCAGTTGTTGCTGACCTTTAAGTGGGATGTTTTGGGCCATCCCTGCCACAGCCCCGATCTCGCACCAGGTGATTATCACTTGTTTGGGAAGCTGAAGGAACATATCGCGGGGAAGAATTTGATGACGACGGTGAGGCCAAAGATGAGGTGCTGAGGTGGCTAAATGAATAGGCGGCAGAGTTTTATGACACAGGCATCAAGAAGCTCGTCCCCAGACTCAAGAAATGCACTGAGAAACGTGGTGGCTACGTAGAAAAATAAATAAATGTATGTTCTCAACATGTCGTAAGTCATTATCAAAATAAAATGCTTTCAACATTTTCTCTGGCTATTGTATCTTTACTTTCCGAATTCCCCTCGTATATTGGTAGGGTGTGGTTTTATACAAGTATTCCTTTGTCACAAAGCGAATGGAACTAAAAGCTTCATATTTAAACAGTACGCAGTGCTTTAATGCTGTATAGACAGAGAAGTGCTGTTGGATATTGAAATGGATAAGAAATTTCTTGTTGACCGTTTGCAGTGCCTCAGTCGTTCCTTCCAAAGAGTGTGACTTTCGACGAAACTGTACAACTAAGCACAAATGTCTTACTAAGATGGATGAATTTGAATGAAAGTGTTAAGTTCCCACTTGAACTGTTCACCTTCTATCCAGCAGAACTTTTCATTATGGCTGTAACCGAAGCAGGAACGAATGAAAAGGGAACCTAACAGTTTTTGGAGAAGATCTGTGTCTGTGGGACCATTCACCAGATTTCAGTTCATTACGAGATGCTTGTTAATTGCCTCTGCCTGGTCCCATAAGGGCATATCTGTTTAACCCTGTAAACACTGAAATTAATGTGCATTGTATGTAAAGATTCAGTTTGTACTTCGCAGACAACAAGGTTTCCGTTTATTAGGGGAACAATTTTGTATGCTTTATTGCTGTAACATAAAACGAGATGGTGTATGAATGTATGAATAAATGTATGTCATCAACAATGGTACGGCTGCAAATGCCTTTAACACAGTGTTTCACTGACAGTGAAGTTACGTGTTTTGATGTGCTGGGGACGTGTTTCGAACAAAAGCTGATTAGTGAAGGTGCTTTTGAACTTTCTATAAAGTGAACTGTATTCGACACCAGGCTCTTCAAAATTTTACGTAAGTTTTTATCCTTTACGACAAAACTGTGGTCGTTAGCTTGATATATTATTGATAAAAATTGTTGTGACAGCCAAAATAAGGAAGAATTGGGAGTAAATTAGAGTATTTTGTGGCTTCTTTCTGGAGAAATTAAAAATGTAAGAAGTGCAGGCTTTACTGTAACAGGAGACACGTAAACGCAATTAATTTTTCATTACAGTTCTTCAAGTCGCTACACTTTCGGGAATTCCTCCCCATGCATTAAAATTAGAGGTAAAATGGCGCATTATTAGTCTTAATAAGAGATTTAAATTCAACCCTGGGGACTGTGCAGTGGAACGCGATTGATTTTAACAGGGACATTTGATAACTGTATTGATGCTAAGGTTTTAAGCGTAAGTAGCAAAGGTCATATCATGTTTATTTCACGTGTAGATCTGGCTCGAAGAGACAAATATTACCATTGGTATTACAAGGGTCATAGTTTCCAATTATTCGGACTTTTGCTGTAAATGTCAACAGATCGGAAGGTCAGGTACTTGATACATTTGGCGTGTTTATGCCGCAGTCTGCTACATGTACCATTATCAAGAACACGTTCACAAAACAAAAAAGAACATTTATATCGGAGATAATCAAAGCCAGGGAGATCAGCTAAATTAGAGAACAGTACTTGACAAAGATGTGATTTACGGAAAAATTTGTACTGTTTAATGTGACTTAGAGCCTCTTACAGTTTTTCAGCGTGTTTTTTTAAATGTTTGCACAGAATAAATAAATAAATATGGTGTATCTAAAATGCTTGGACAAATTTCAAGAGTGAATTCTCAACACAAAAACAAGGAAAACGGTTTGTACCAATAGCATATTTCCGCGAGCACTTAATTTTCGTACTGCGGCCCTACAACGTGTTGACCTCAGTCCTTTAGATTTTTATCATCGGGGACACTTTAAAAACCCCAGTGTATTCAGCTCCAGTTGCCAAAAAAGAGACACTTCATCAACGTATTTTCGATGCCTCTCAAGCCATTCGCAACCGCGCTGGGACCTTTGAAATGGTGTGACACGTAATGATCAGATCTATCCATGCGTGCATTGATTCAGTCGGAGGATATTTTGAGCATTTGTTGTCAGTTGATAAACAATAAGAATTCAAGAGTTATTGAATTGGGTACTTGTATTGTAAATCTACTATGTCAATTGTAAGTAAAATGTTACATAGTTAAGGTATTTATTCCTGAATGTAATCATACAGTTAAGTTCATAACCCACTCATTTGCGGTTGTGTGTTCATATGAACTTTTTCTGTTGTGATGTGAAGAACTCACTCTTGAATTTGTCCAAGCATTTTAGGTACACCATGCGTATATAATAACCATGGCATGACATGTTTAACCCTTTAGACACGGAACGTAATCTGTTTATACAAGGACTCAGTACGTACCGCGCTGTAAACACTCTCCACTTCGGTTATAAAAACCAATCTGTTAATGTTTTATAAGGCAAAAGTTGCTCTTTGTTCTGAGATCCGTACAAAACACATAAACGCAATGTGGGCACCACGTAGAATTTTTTAATATTAAACCTGGTGGTACGTAAAGTTACCGATAGGCTTTAAAGGGTTAATGATACCGGAGTGTATCGGATTACCGCGCTTCGGAGGATAGCTGACAAATTCATACAACATCCGTGATGAGTGCCAGTAAAATCTACGTTCTTCAAGTAATGTTCTGTCGCTGCTGCTGGAAGTGCTGATGTTGAACCTTCAGCACGTCGCTTTGTGTTTGTGACATTAGTGATAAAATATGCGATCTTCTGGGATATTCTGTAGCGTAGAGTAATTCTGTACCGCCGTTTCTGGACAACCTATCAGTCCCGTCCTCAAGGGTCAAGAAGTCCAAGAAGAAAAAGAAGTGGACTTATTGAGCCTTGAAG
The DNA here is from genome assembly GCA_013340265.1 of Coptotermes formosanus. NCBI lineage: Eukaryota > Metazoa > Arthropoda > Insecta > Blattodea > Rhinotermitidae > Coptotermes > Coptotermes formosanus. The sequence continues at coordinate 2,289,037 of BLKM01000221.1, forward strand.
ACGGGACCGATAGACTGTCCCGAAACGTCGGTACATAATTAGCACTATAAGATGTGTGATATCCCAGAAGAACGTAGATGTCATATACATCGCTGTGGAAGCCTGAAATCACACATTAGTGATGAATTTCAAGTTACCGAATACCTGGCAGTAGTGTATTACGTGCGAGGTCTTAAATATAGCGAATAAATCTGCAATGAAGTCATGCAATGCACCACCGGAAAACTTAATTTTTCGTTCAGTTAACTGTTTGAAATATGTATTGCTGGTGCTGTTATGCTTCTTGTACGATGCGGGGCAAAGACGTTAGGATGCACCGTTTTGTCATAGACAGGCAGGTTTGATGCAATGAGATAATTTCAGTATGTGATATCTGTAGTTGCTGCGGCTGTTCTGAGTTGCTTTGGCAACGGTACACAAGCAAAGAACTTTCCTGGCATTTCTTGATATCACTGAAGCTGAATATAGCGGCGTGAGGTATTGCTGCCTGATTCTGGGAACTGTGCTACAGCATTTTGTGGACATCCACAATGACGGGACGGATTTCCTTGAAGACAACAAAGACAGGACGAAGCTTGGAATTATAACTTATTTTTCGTGAATGATATTATAAACCACATAAACCAGATGAACAAACAGATGTCGCTCAGTGTCTTGAAATAATTTCAAATAAAACTGAATTTATTCAGTAATCAACTTTTGGAAGGCTTATTCAGACATTTACCGTCGCGTATGACGTACACTTTCCACAAAACCATTGATTAACATTACTTTTTTCAATATTAGGATTTTGGGCCCCATTTATTGACTTGGGGCTTCTCTGGCTGTGATGTCTTGAAAATGATTATTTTATCTCTCAATAACGTCTCTTTTTTCTGTAAGGGTTTACAAAATATACATTTGTTTTATTTACTGTTGCCAGTATCCGGTAAACGTTACACTATTTGGTGTAATAAGCTTAAAAATAATAAGTCTAGAATGAAGTTTGTATTTCTAGTTATCGTCTAAATATCTCCATTACCCTTGTTACTTGATTTCGGGCCGAGTCGTTCTTCTCAGTAATTCTTCTGTGATGCACCGCAACCTATGTTCTTATCGGAGCACTAAAATATAACCTTCTTGGGACTCTTAATCTGCTCCCCATTGCTAGTTTAAAAATGTAAAAATGTGAAGAAGAAAAGAGGCCTTTTGATGCTTTTCACTTTAACTGGTACCGTCACTGTGCGTGCTGAAGTAGAGGCTGTGACACGAAGATAACTGCCTGTCAGGCTAGGGAACTAAGGTCTCGACTTCTCGCGTGTCGTTTCATTTGTCTTCCAGAAAAAAAGGCACCCTTTTATTACGCCATAAAATTACAACATGAAGGAATTAAAAGTACTTCAGCCGTAATAAAACAATAGCTTGCTTTTTATTTCATTTCTCTCAGACTCTAACAAAGGTGGGAAAAATAACTCCTTAGAAAGGGATCTTTTCCTGAGGAACAAAGATGTATTGATACTATAACCAGTTATATCACATTTTTTTGTGTATTTTCATTTTCTTTTTCTTATTTTTTTTGCGTTTTGTTTGGCGAGTTCACAGAAACTCGCCAAAATACATGTACTCATATCAACGTCAATATGTCTGTCGGTCCGCTTTAAAGCTCGAAAAGAACTAACGGATTTTTTGAAAATGCAATAGTGGACACTTTCACCGAAATTTGTATAGACCAGCCAAGTGTGGCTTTAAACAAACAATAATAACGGACAATTTACCTCAAGGCTTTTAAATGTGTTTCTCCGTACATGCCGAATTCAGCTTCCTAAATGTTTTTTCCGGGCGCAAACTGTTGCGACAAATGTTTCAAGGAAACAAAGCGTGTATTTTATATGAAATAAATTTATCCATAAATGTTGGAGGTTTCAGGGTCCCTGAGTAACGAGGGAGGCAGCACTCCCTGCGGAGGTCTGTAAATTTGTACCAGACTGCGCTATGACTCAACCCAGAAACAGTTTTGTATGTGATCTCCGCATTTTGTGCATTTCTTTCAGTAGGCCTCCAGAATCGTAGACGTCATTGTTGCCACGAAATATATTGTAACGTAGAACTTACTTGTTAAAAAGACCTGCTGGAACTGAATGAAGAATGTCTTATTGTTGAAATAAGTTGAGGCTGCCAAACTACTAACTCCATCTGTCAGACGCTAAGAGTAATAACATTAAAAATTTTAGCTACATGAAAGAGAAGGTTTGAATACAACCAACAGTTATAAACGAATCATGTAAAGATGAGATCTCACTCTAAAGAAATATACGTAATGTGTATATATAATAAGGTATTTTTGGTCCTTGTATATTTTTATGTAAAGCCTGATGATGGCCATCTAGGGCCGAAACGTGTAGCTTTTGTTATGAGGGAATTATTATACAATAAATATTGTTGTGTTTTACTGTAGTTTTATCAACTAACTGAGAGTAGTATGTCCTGTGTGACTGAATAACCAACACGACTAATCAATTAATGATTTACAAACGCTCTCCGTTCTCTCTCTCTCTAGTCATATATATATATATATGTATATGTACGTGTATGTATGTGTGTGTAATTGTACATTTTTACAGTGATCGAGCGAATATGATGTAGGAATTGACAGGTAGGATACAACATATCAGGCTTGCATACTAGCAAAGCTATTTAAGTGTATCTATTCATCACATATCAGTTCTTCTTGGGCGTTTCATTGTTAGTTTTTACAGACTGGTCTGTATTTTTCATTCGTTCAAAGGCAGAGCTATTTCCTACGGCTCTTAAATAGCTCTGTGAAGAAAGTCAACACCGTGCGATATTTAAATTCTTTAGTGCATGAATATTAAGACTGCGACCATCTTAGATATGCCGCCGTGTAATCCGCTGGATGTACGCCAAAGGTTTCTAGGAATTTACTGTTTCCATCTTCTACCGTGAAGATGGATATAGCATATTTTTCCGAAAAGCTAATAAACTTTTTCATGAATACACAGTGTCACGTCTTAGAGCACGGCTTTCTCAGTTAAAGTACCCTAAAGTACGTATTTATTCTATTTTACAATCACGCAAACATCAGGCAGTAGCAGTGATTTTAAGTAAGGACAGAGTTGCAAGATTTGAGATTGTCACAGCGATGTTGATAAAGATTTGAATCTTCAGAGATAAAGTTTTCTATGTGCATAAGTACAAACAATGAACATTCATGTTGGAGGGATATGATAGGAGTGTTGGTACCTTACTGCTTTCTTGCCTTCTGCATTGTCCTTTACCAGCGAAAACTTCAGGTTACTGCGGGATGAACTCGCGTTAAAGCTCCACATTTCAGCAGATTTATCTTTCAAGGAAAGAGCCCGTTGCTTGAAAGACTACGTTCAGTACAGTGTCGGTCAGTAAGGAGTGGTTGCAGGAAAAATACATTGCATTGCTGGGTATCAAATGTGGACAGCAATTTGTATGCAGTCACTGCAGTGATGAGATGTGCAGGCTCACACGTGATCCATTTATTTAAAACATATAATTAGTTTTTCACAATTAAAATGCATTTATGGTATTAAATAGAGTGCAATATTGATCACAAAATTGTAGTATTGAAAGCACATTATGACAAACTTGGAAAAAACCGTGACGTTTTTACGTCTGACAGCACGTCAAGATAAGTCGAAAAAATACCTGCACTTGCCCACCCCTTCAAGGTGCGTTGTTTATTATCTGTATATACGTTAAGTGTGCTTGTATGTAGAACTGCTAAGTGAGGATGCAAAGTCAAGGTGGTGAAGTTTTTGAAATGAATTAATTCATAACATAATATTTCAGTATGCACAAAACATACGTAATTGTTTTAGAATGAAAATATTAGAGATTTCTGCAGGTCAGTTCGTCATCCCTCTCATTATAGTGAAATATGAGTATGAGGAGTTCAGGATCTGAAACATAAGAAAACGTCATCATTGTGTTGACCGAACACTGTCACTGTGGAATGAACTGTGTAAATCAAGAGCCAGAATCTGTTATAAGAATCCACCACGAACTAAGTATTCTGTGTAGATGTATCTTTTTACTCAAACGCTAGTAGCCGATGTGTATGACAGACACACATCCACGTGCATAGCAAGCTTTGGTACATTACCTTGTGCACGGCAGCCTGCCTGGGCAACTTATGCTGAGACAAAGGATACAAATATTGTGTCTTTGATCCTTCTATCTACACCTACTCCTTCTATGTGATTTTTTCTTTTCAAAGTCTTATAGATAGAAAAATAGATAGATAGATTGATAGATAGATAGATAGATAGATAGATAGATAGATAGATAGATTGATAGGTAGGTAGGTAGGTAGGTAGGTAGGTGGATGGATGGATGGATGGATGGATGGATGGATGGATGGATGGATGGATGGATGGATGGATGGATGGATGGATGGATGGATGGATGGATGGATGGATGGATGGATGGATGGATAAGG
>BLKM01000221.1:2293603-2444321 GCA_013340265.1 Coptotermes formosanus
GATAGATAGATAGATAGATAGATAGATAGATAGATAGATAGATAGATAGATAGATAGATAGATAGGTTAGGTTAGGTTAGGTTAGGTTAGGTTAGGTAGGTAGGTGGGTATTTCACTCCTTACTGTAGCAAACATTTCCAAGGAGAGTGTTCCTAAAGGTCGCATTGATATCTGCACGGGCCGCTTTGTGCGCATCAGGATGATCATTATGGAGCGCTGAAATTTGATTGGTTCGTTGTACCAATCACACGAATACGCGGCCTCCCCGACCATGTCGCTCTGAAAAGGGTTTCGTAGCACAATAACACATTATTAAAACATCACTGTAACAGAGAGCAGAATAAACGAGTGCCTCTTAAAGGATATGTGATCTCAGAAATTAATTTACATTTAATCATACTGAACCGTATTGTAATAAACTACAAATTTGGTTACCGTTATACACAATACATATTCCTCGACTATTCTACTGTTTTGTAGCTGATGGTTTTAAGTCTGATGATCAAATGGAAGCCGAAAGTTATTTGCACATTTACGACAGTGCACATTTTCTTTGATTCGTTTCTATATTATCGTATTTTGTCATATGTCATTGTATTAACTGACACGGTGGGGCAGATTCCTTATAAACCAACTGTTACCAGCTAAGCTCGTCAATACATTATTCGCCTTTTGTAGTACCCAAAGCTGTTCTGCCGTGTTCAAAAGAACACACTGTTGCTTCCTCTTCTGAACCATTACACTGTAGTCCAGCAGACTGTTCTTTAACTTCCTTTTTAGTATTTTCCTTGTATCTACGATTGTGTCTTTTGAAGGTCGTTTTCCCTTCAATTTCAGGGACCAAAGTTCTATATCGATGTGTTACCTCTCTCCGTCTAAGAGCGTTAGACAGCAAGATTAGAATCAGTTAAATTTTCCTTATATAATTTTCTCAGGTCCGTCATGCCTTATTTCTAGTAGTTCGCAAATATCTTTTTTAGTAGTGTGTTCTCAGACATTCTTAGTCGTTGTTGTTCTGAGTAACAGTTATGAAACTGAAGCAAGAATTTTTAATACAACGAAACAACAAAAAACTTCGACACAAGCAAATAAGGAACAATTTTTGAACAGCACACATGCTAGGCGGAAAGAATGCAGAATTATGAAACTCGATCTTTTGGAGTTATGATGAGGCGTGTGTAATGCCACACCAGATGTTCCGCATCAGACTTCCTATTGTTTAACCTTTTAAAGCCTAGCGGTAACTTTACATATGACCAGGTTTAACATTAAAAAATTCTACGTGGTGCCCACATTGCGTTTATGTGTTTTGTACGGATCTCAGAACAAACAGCAACTTTTGCCTTATAAAACATTAAGAGATTGGTTTTTATAACGGAAGTGGAGAGTGTTTACAGCGCGGTACGCACTGAGTCCTTATATAAAACAGATACGCTTCTTCTTTAAAGGGTTAATTTTCCATCCTTGACGATCAAAGCGTAACTGCGCCACTAATGGTGTGAATATCTTTGTAACTAACCGCAAAGAGGAATGTGGATCGGGGTAGCGTAGTCGGTATAGCGACTCGCTACGGGCTGGACGGTCCGGGGATCGAATCCCGGTGGCGGCGAGATTTTCCGCAGCCGTCCAGACCGGCCCTGGGGCCCACGCAGCCTCCTGTACAATGGGTACCGGGTCTCTTTCCTGGGGGTAAAGCGGCCGGGGCGTGGGTCTAGCCACCTCATCCCCTCCTCGTGCCGAGGCTGACGAAAGTGTAGTGCTATACCTCTAGTCCGCCTCTTGGGGCCTCAGGGCCTGTTATAGGGTGAACCTTTACCTTTACCCGAAGAGGAATGTTCCTGTCGTAAAGATTATAGTTGTTTTGCAGATAAATAATGCACGAACGTTTTCGGAAGCGATGAAATTTACAAGTTTGATTCTATTCTAGGCCACTGGAATTGGTTCCTGAATTCTATCTTGTATTTCTCAAGATACATTTCAACATTATTATCCAATCTACATCTATTCCTTCCGAATTGTTCTTTAAGTTTTCGAAAGGAACTGGCGAGTCTTCCTAAAGTGGTACTGTTGGAGACGCCAAGATGCGTTCTGTTGAAACCTTACCCTGAAGACTGAGGCGGTGTACGTAGCATTTCTCTGAAATGTTGATACCCATGTGCCAGGCTTGACGTTCTCATGTCCCAGAAGTTTACAGCGTGAAACTTCGCCATGTGAAAAATCTGAATACCTTTCGTAGTGCATTTATTATTCCCCTATCACATGGTAGCGTACGTCGTGTATGTTGCCAGTATCACGCCTCTTTCTTTAATAACTTGCAACCGTAATATATTAATTGTAATAATTAAGGATGCATTCATTACTTTAGATGTGCTGTTACTGCTGGTTGATTATGTAGCAGCAGCGTATTTAAAGAATTTTTGCGTGTAGTATGAAGCGTAATACATGATTAGATGAAAGAAAGTATGATTTGGATTGTTTTAGCGACGTATGGAATTGGTTTGAGTATAGATCGTAGTTAATTTGTATATCGTCTGGAAGCCCTCACGGAAAGCTGCAATACCATACAACACAGCCCAGAATTCAACACAGTAATTCAGTCTTCAGTCACCTGTGCAGTAAGACCGGTGGCCAGCCAGCAAATGATTCCCGTCTCCACCATAAGATGAGCGATGTATACTGCAGAATGTGCAAAATCTGTTGCCTTTGTAGCGCTCTGAAATAATAGATATTTGTCATAAAAGTGTGAGTTGCGCATCAGCATACAAATGTGATCAGACTGATTGAAGAAACGTTTCTTCTGGAACTTGTGAATGACAATTAATGTGAACGTCTATATTTGTGACAAATAGCACAGTTTTGTTAGGCAATGTAAGGCTTTCCGAAATAATGTCACCGAGGTAGATATGACAATAGTACTATAGCAGCGGAATTGGTATTTCGTCTTCCTTTTATCATTTTTTCATTATTATGAAAATTACAAACGTTTTGATACGAAAAAGTAGGTCATAATTCTGGACTTCAGGATTGTGGTAGTCTCTAAAGATTCTGGGTTACATGATTCAGTAGTTTCGCTAGCAGGGATATATTGTCAGGATGAAATACTGTTACGTGTTCGGGAAGAATTCGTGAAGAATTCTTACTCGAGCGCTCCGGTCCTATAAAACTTGTGTTGTTAATGTCACATTAACACCATTGATTTATAATAATACAGTCATAAAACTTTAATAATAATAACAATAACAATAATAATAATAAATAGTGGCAGCCTTCTGCTATTTATTCCAAAATTTAGTAAGCAACTTAATTTACGGAATGTAACATTGCTTCCATGTTGGAGATCATCCGTTGTGAAAATTATTTGTACTAAATCCAGGAAATCAAAAGTTACGAGGCTGAAATGGCCTTTAGTGGTATTATGTTTGTGCCAAATTTCGTGAAAATTGGTTTCGTGGATCAAACGTTGAAGGCTCAAACATACACAGGCAATACGACTATACGCCTACTTCTTTTCCTTGGCGGGCGGAGGGAAGTCGCCTCATACCTGTGCCAAATGACGTCTCATTTGGCTCGCTTGTGTACGTGTGTTAGGAGATGTATTTGGAACTTACTGTCAAACTGTAACCCATTAAACCAATCAGGATTCCCGCGGAGAGAATCTGCCAGAACATGAGCGGGTTGAGAAGTCGGTTAAGCAGACTGGCGTTCCTGAAACGACAGACGTACCGGTGTATCCACCACATCGCATATAGCATATCACGATTCAAAATTACGTGGAATTGCAGGCACCCTCACACGTTTGATCGTCTGTTCTGATGACAGATCTGAGATTCAGTTGCTAGTTACTGGGTTATTTGACAACGCAATGCATCATGTACTGTGCCAAACCCAGGAAAAGCTTGTTGAGATTTCAGCGTTATTTTATTCGTAGCTATCAACACCACTGTGTTCCAGGCATGATGATGATGATGATGATGATGATAGGTGTACTTCTTTGAGTTTTTTTTGTATATTACTGGATCCTTTAACCAGCGAGAGTTAGACGTTATTGCGGGGTTGGAGTCGCGGTAAAGCGCAGAACATTTCAACCGATTTACCTCCAGGAATAAAGCATATTGCCTGGAAGGCATAAAATTACTGAAAAGAACATTTTATGTGCACGTGTAGTATCTTCTGCCTATAACAGCGAACTTGGTCAGAAGTTACTAATCTCGAACTATTCGCAGTTTGTGGAAAGGTTGCTACTGGCGTCAGACAGGTACTAAATTTCATAACGAGGAAGGCTTATAAAGTGGCGCTGCATTCTATAAAGCTTTCTGGGAAAGGAGGCTCTTCAGTATCGATTCAAGCATTACTTTTTAAGCTATTATTGCTGAAATCTTCTGCTGCTATTCGTAAATACTATACTCCTTACTACGAACATACATAAATACGGATTTTCAGAAATTAGCGTTTTGTGTGTGAGGATAATATTATGTAGTTGTTTATGCGTGTTTCATGATTTTTATGTTCGTATTTTTTGTTGAACCTTATCTGTCCAATGTCGAGTTAAACTCGACAGCGCTTTCTATTGTACTAGGTCCAAGCTCAGATCGACACATTGGACAGCGTTTTATGTCGTGTTTCCCTAAGCATGTGTTATTTAGTGGCTGGATTTGAACTTCGAGGATTAGAGATATTCTGAAAACTTAATTTGGACCAGACTGTTGGATTTTACAAGAAGAATTTGGACTGGAAAGGGTTAAGAATTTCTCCGTTATCTCCACCTTTTGAGTCGTTCCGTAAAACCTACTTTTAAACACTGACAAAGTGACCGGTTAGACGGTTATTTCGCTTACCAAAGACCGTATACATCTATACCAGACGACGTAACGCTTACACGCAAGACATCTAGTGTGGACGATGAAAAGTGTCAGCCTTTTTGCAGTTTGTGTACATAAAGGGATTCCGTTGTTTTATATAGGGCACTTTCCTCTTCTTGACCGTGGTTACCGTTTCTGTTCTTCCACATTACATGTTTTTGAACGATCTGTCGCAATGCAGAATCTCGACATGATGTCTGGAATGACCTGCATTTTTTCCCATGTCAGTACTTCATACGACTGGTGTACCCATAACATAATGAGAGAGCACTGGCAAGGCATTGAGACGAACAATAGCATGGCATTCATACCGAGGCTTGTCTGGAGTATTGACATTTCTAATTCAGTATGGGGACAGACACGCACTGACAGCATATTCCACATTGCACAGCCAATCTTTAGAAAGGGAGTTTGCTAAGGCTGTTATTAATAATTCGTGATGAAAACATCGGCCGGAAGTGGAACATACGTATATTGCAAATAATATTTTTCTTCTTGGTTATTGGGTTGTGTTGGTAAGTAGGAAAAGCCTACTACATCTGTCTTCATCATACAGTCTCTAATAATCTGAAGAAGGAGGGACCAGTCTCTTCCGAAACTTCGATAAACAACATCATCACATTTCACGATTCTGTAAACTTCAGTAATTCCAGTTTTCTTCGTTATTTGGAATGCACGTCTGTATAATTGGAAGGCGTTTGGAAACCAGAAAATATATTGTAAGACTGGAGTTAGGGTCGGCAGATAACGCATATCTTTTGAAAGGCATTTCTATTTATGCATGTAGACGTACCTCAGCCCAGGACCATTGCCTATTTTTACTCTGAATTTGTGCCAAAATTGGCCCTGAAGCTTCGACCATGTACTGTAAAATATTGTGTGTTGCGTAGCACACAGCTTTACTTACAGGAGAAGTTTCTGATGATACTGGATACATTGCTTCAGGTACATTTGCATCTCCTTATGGAAGCTTTCTGCTGAGTATTCTTCCAAGTTTTCATTTTCGGAGTCGAGGACGTTGGCATTGAAATTAATTTCTTCACTGGCTTCATGTTTCTGCGTTTTAAGTCTGTAAACAACGAACAATTTTGGCACTTTCATTGAAATCACGAGACAGTTCTCTTAAGCCACTGCTGCACCTTGAAATTTTTTAGTGCTTGATACTTCGAGCGAATTTAACAAATTTCCGAAAAATCTCAGCACTAAACTCATGGCTTTATAAGTAGACGACGTGTGCGTTACCATGCTAAGATATATGGAGCCGGTGTCTTCTAATGAAGAACAAATTTGAAAGTGCTGAAAAGGGTTCGATTTAACACAAATTCTTCATTTTCGTTCGTTAGTATCTAGGAGACAGTTAATAACGGGTGCCTAATATCTAACTGCAAATACGTTGTACTATGGCCTGTCCTAGGTAGTGGTGGAGAGGGGATGCACACGCAATTGAGGAACAGGGATAGTCAGAAACATATATTTTATTGAGCCACGAACAAAAACAAAACTGTAATTTATTTATTATATACATAATACGTACATAGCTTACGCTTATTGTTTACGTAAATAGTCCGTGATTTGTGTTTGCCTTCGGGGTTCCCAAATAGTAATTTAAAAAAAAAGTTGTAATTTATTTGTTATGTAGGGTACATAATACGCACGAAAGACCCCGATTGCTGTGTTGGGATTTTGTTCCAGCATTCGGCGTTAAATCACGTTATATCCCAACTTCTTTAGTGCTTATTAGCAACTTAACAGTCGTGCACGGATAATCCGCAAACCATATATCCGCACAAGGATAACTGAGAGTACACTGCGCGTTGCAACTGACATTCTGTTTAGTTTTTAAATTTACTGTATGTGCACTTTTATTCTTAATGTGATGTGTATTTTAATTGTTACATACAGTCAACGTTCCCTTTCTTTGTTTCACAGCTGTGCGGACCTGCTACTGCTGTGAGCAGAAAATTTTTACACGACCTGACGACTGCGCGGCGTTTTGAAAGTTTTTTTTTGTGATATGCATAATGATGATATTTACAGTGGAAACTGAAACTTTCCATCTGCGCAGCAAGTCAGTGCGCGCAGGAGCATTTCAGTTACTGCGCGGCCGCGCACCCGCTCAGCTTTGAGGGAACACTGCGTACAGTGGTTTTTAGTTATAACTGTGGATTTCTTAGAAAAATGGAAGTACGTTACCTGTTTGAATCGTCAAATAGGGAAATGAGAGGTCCTGTTTTTGAAGTATTGTCATCACTATTTCAGTGAATGACGTTTATTCAGATATATCCGTCTAAGCTAGAATAAGCTAGAGACTGTTGATATCTGGAATATTTTTGCTTAAGATTGAAGTAAGTCATTGAGGTGTTCCAGAATTTTGCAATTCGTTTCTTGTTCCTAATTACCACACAAACCACAGTTCACCAAACACTATTAGCTCTGGAGATGGAAAAGTATTGTGCAATGAATTTTGTTTCAGTTTTATGATGTGCAATTTGTGCTACAATCACCGTCGTCCCTTTCCTCTCTGTTTACATGTTTTTGTCCGTTTAGACGCGCTCGCTACTTCAATTTCCCTGTTGTCTTTCCATTTTTTCCCATTTGTATATAATGCTGCTCGACAATTCATTTCTGCTGTGTGGATCTTCGAGGACTTCAGTTTTATCTCATCGTTGTGACATTGCTTGTTTTTCCACTTGTGGGATGCTGAGAATATCTTGCAGTATTTTGGATGCGGCCTTACGTGTTTACCTTAATGCCATTAGTTTCAGCTATTTCGCAAACAGACAGTCGGAAAATGCTGTAAGCCTCGTACAGGTAATGTCAAAAAAAAAACTCAAGCATTCCCCACTGCCATGGGTTTTGGCTGAGAGGAATTGATTTCTGCAAAACAACGGCAAATATTTTCGTATGACTGACGGTGCGGGGGGGGGGGGGGATCCAGCTGAATAATTCCATCGTCTTGGAAGGCATTAAGCACTGCTTTCACACGCAGATGCCATGAACGCGGTTCCTTTCCCTTTATCAGCTTCTGTCGTGACTACAATGCTTTCTGTGTACAACCGATACTGTTTGCTGCGTTCATCCGAATAATATAGGTTTAAAGCAGCTTTTAAGGAGAAGTCAAGTGGTTAAAACATATTGCAAGTGTGTAGTAGAGGGCACAACAAAGATATCTTAATTGTTAGGCGCGTTCGCAGTATTGCGAAGAGTGACTGTTAGCTTCCTCATGTCTTTCTATCCGTCTGTCTGTCCGCACGGAATAACTCGGTTCCCACTGGACGGATTTTCATGAAATTTGATGTTTGAGAGTTTTTCGAAAATCGGTCGACAAAAGTAAAGTGTCATTGAAATGTGACAAGAGTAACAGGTTCTTTACATGAAGACGTAAATAAATGTGCGCTAATATCTCTCCCAGTTCTTCTTAGAGTGAGAAATATTTCAGACAAAAGTTGTGGATAAAAATCGAACCACACATTTTATGTTCAATAACTTTTTTTTCGAATATCATGTTCATGAGATAATGTGGAAAAATACGGTAGAGCCATACAGGTCACAGAAAGCAATATAATACGGCGGATGTGCTTTGCATGCTGGATAACTAAGGCTGCAGACGCACATTCAGAATATGTAACACATTGCTTTTGCGCGGCAACAATGCTTTCGCGAAGGCAGCTCACTGTTACTTTTAGACGTTCATTATCTGCTCTTGTTATATAACAGTTGAATCAGTTCCAAGGTCTTGGTCCGGCTGCTGACTCGGTTCACAAGCGAAATGTTATGTTTGCTTTCTATTGGTTTCAAATTTCATTAAAAGACGGAACTACTTGGGAAGTATTCTCTCTTAAATCCAACTCCTCTGGTGATGCTGCGCTGCTCAGTCGGGTGGTACATTGTTCTTAGAGAATTTTATTCCGTCGTACTCGATGCAATGCAATAAACTTGGTAATTCATGTACAACTCTGCACTGACCAGAACTCCCCTGTCTGAATTTTGACTTCTTTTCTTTGAGCCCAGACTTTTAGCTTGTTTGTTCAGTAAAAACGAAAATCTGGCTTTACGGACATTGTGGATATTTTCTGGAATCACGTTGGATTTTTTATACAAAGCACTTTAAAAATCGAAAGAAATGTTTCGGTGCTGTTGGTTTGCAGTCTGTTGTGTGAACAGGTGTGCTGAGTGAATGCCAGCGGAGTTCGGCGTGCCTCTTGAAGTACGCACAGAACGAGTATTTACATGTCTTATTTTTGTTTATTTAATTATGGGGTGTTTCATTCCTTGCGGCGAAGTAAAAGTGACTCTCAGCTCTTGCCCAGGTTTTCTTTCAGAGGAATTTGTTCAGAAGTTCAGCACTCAAGTAAGATTGCTACAGAAATGCTTCATTCTCTTATCCTATTACGTTGGATCCCAACTTAAGCAAAAGATTCTTTCTGTAGTGAACGTGGCCTCATGTTAAAACCAACTAATCTACGGGAATTAAGGTAAAACTGCAGCCTAAAAAGTTCTTTATATAAAATTACTTATCTTTGCAATGTTCAGTTTGTTACTGAAGACGTTTAATCGACTCAAACTTATAGGATATACCACTAAATGTAGCCCATATTTTTCCCAACCAAACACACACGAAAAGTTTAGGTTTCACGCATGTATTGGATCCGCACACGACAGCCTTCCTCATTCTGAGAAGTGCGTGAGTAATTTACGTTAGTATAGCACTTTATATGAACCGGCAAACTGCCGGAAGCATGTTTCATGTAAAGACCATGTTTTGCCGACCTTTCGATTACAACAACAATAAATAATTTTATTACTTGGTACCTTAGATACGTAACAAAACATTTCTCTTTAACCTTTTTGTTTTGAAAACCTTAGATTTCTTGTCAAAAGTGTTATTCTGCAAACCGTCGGGTGGACAGACGCTATTGAGATAATCAACACCACCTAGAAATAAAGAATAAAATAAGAAACATGTATCATTGATTTCATACAAAGGTAGTTTTATGTCACGGCGATAATAAGCTATGTCTTATTCCAGATTTGAATGTTTCTTACCGATGATGATGATTTGAGTTGTCTGGGGTGTTACGCTGTGTCGTTTGCCGAGCAATTTTCGACATTCCGAAGTAGTGTAATGACTTGTTGAGGGTCAAAGATTCCAAGTAGATACCCTGCTGCTTGACCCTTAAGACGAAGGCACTGTGATCCTTCAGAACACAGATCTTCTCGTCCAACAACACAGCGTCACACCCCATGAGACTTGCATATATGTCTTACTCTCTGGTTGGTATTATGTGGGTTATATTGTTCAGCTTCACTTGAGTTATTAGTGTTATTCATTCCATGCAGTGAGATTGTATTTCTTCTTTATAAAACCAACATTTCCACGCACAGTATACACAGCAGAACAATTTATTTCCTCCTACGTGCTTTGGCGGTAAACCGCCGTCATCATGAATATATACACCACTATGTTTAAAACGTAATAAAATGTGATACTTTACAGTAGTATTGTACATTGTATCTTAGTGATTTTCGCTGCTATATTCATAGGGTGCAAAATACAGTAAAATAGTGTATGCGTAGTTACAGTTTTGTGTGCTTGATGTACTTCTGTAGGTATCTCATTGGCACACAAATGTGTGGTCTTTTTCCTCATCAATAGTGGATGTTGTCCTTGTGTTACATGATGTAGTGTTCTGTGTAGCAGGTGAGTTACTGCATGTGCATATGTTAGTTTTATACGTAAGAAATATTCACTTGAAACGTCTGTTGTCACCATAGTAAGTTCTTGTATGTTGTACTCACTGTCGAAATTTTTGTTGCGTCCGAAATTGTTTTACGTTCATTGCTGTGCACGATTTGTATATCTACACTGAGTGATTAGTGACAGTGATACAGTGTTGCAAGGTTATTGCAGCAAGGTGGAAAATTTAGTTTATTATATTAATCAGTTTTTCTAGTCAAACACGACTTATCTTTTAATATTATTATTAATATATGTTTACTACATGTTTCGGCCCACTGGTGGTCATCGTCAGGTACACAGTACAATATATATATATATACTACTGCTACTAATAATAATAACAATAATAATATAAGTTGTGCTTGACCGGAAAAGCTGATTAATATTATGCAACACAACGGGATGGGGCATTTGGAAATAGTTTGTTATAGTCGAACAGTGCCATCCTTTTGTGATGATTCAAGTAAAGTGCCTGGTGCACTGCCGTCGAAGCCAGAACACGAGATTAGCCGCTGTTAGTTCGACACAGAGGACGCGTGTTGTCACTTCCGACGCTAGACAGAGAATGCCTTCACACACCTTCCACAACGAATTATATCCAGCATGACATACCACTCTCGAAAACTGCAAATCGAAATGGACTAATTAATACGTCAACCAACTTACGCACTTATTGAAATACATTCAGGAGCAAGTACCACACCGCCTGCCACGACGCACGACACACACTCTAGCAGGACGAGATCTTTCAGGATCGTAATAGACCGAGGCAGATGTTTGTATGCATGCTTCATACAGAGTGTAAACAACTGGAAACTTCTACCTGGAACGGCTCACTTTGAAATAAAAAAAAATAATTTACACATCGTAATTTTATGATTTTAGAATCTTAATATTTTAATCATTTTATAATGACGACACAATACCTAGATAAGCGTCCTGGCTTTGAACTCCTTTGTTCAGAATAACTCCCTGTTGATGGCACCCCGGTGCCGAAACATGTAGGAGTATTTTATTAAGTGCGTAAGTTGGTTAATGTATTAATTATAAGAATATGCACGGTATGAATAACATAAAATGAGCTCGGCTAATTTAGTCGGCTGTTATCACACACGCTGGGGTAGGCCTACATAACGGCACGAGAGTGTCTTGTTCAAATATCATTGACCCTCGGTCACGCCGAATGTCCCAATTTCGCAAGAACGGAAATTCGACGTTTGGAAACGCTTATAATCTTGGGACGAAGCCAAAGTTGTTAACGTGTTTACGCAACCTTCCAGTTTTCTAAAAAGGGGGCTCTTTGCAGATTTCGTACACACCGACACCTTCTTACCGCGTTTGTGATTCAGAAACACATTAATTTCTATCAGCTTACTGCTAATGAGTGTGGCTGTAAAAGGTGTAATTTATTTAAAAAACGTGGAGTGAATTCTCTGACGTTTGAATCCGAGACCTCGGGCTGACATATTTATTTATAGGGGTAATTTATGGGGGAATATATGCGTCTTATACGTAATAAAATTCTGTGTATAAATATATATATATATGTATGCACATGATTTACATACTTACTGCATAATGCTGGTGCTGCTTCGGCTTTGCGAGTAAGTTGCAAGACATTTTGAGTCGCGTGTTTCAGAGTGTTGGCTAGTAGCGCAAATTGTGCTGTTGTGTAAAGAACAAGTAAGAAGCCAAATGTGTTCATTGTTGTCGTGAGGAGGTATGATGCAGAAGTAACAACAGTAGCATAGATGACACGAAATACGTAGAATGGGCTGTTTGCTGTTTGAAACGGAAGGGTGACTCTACTTGAAGACTCCCAGGCCGGTACGAAGTCTTTGTTCTTATCTTCAGGGGGTGTCACTTTACCTAAGAAGGCTAATGTCATTATCATCGATGGATACCATATGGCCTTTATCAGTCTGTTCGCAAGAGAAAAATAGGATTTCATTACCGCTGACTGTTCCCTCGTAAGAGGAGAACCGTGTATATAAATGTCGCTGAAGCTGTGAATGATATATAGGTACTCATTCCTGTACTGAATGAGAGACACCATCTTGACCATACTCTTAGTGATTGTTATTATGAAGACTAAACTTTCCCCCACGTCGTGAGGGGTGTCTCGTAATCGGTACATTTCAACCAATGCGCCGACCAAGAATGTGGCAAAGAGCACAATCATTAAGTACCTAATTATACCCGTGCATCCTGATATAATCCTTCTAGTACCGGCAGCATCTTCTCTAAGATATCCGAAAGCCTGAATCAGTCGCAAATTCAGACTCATGATGTTCTGTTTTTGAAGGTCTTCTGGAAATTCCATTGCAGGTTAATGCGTCACTTTTCGCAGCGCTCCTCTCACTAACAGTAAAGGCTCTGAGCTACAGTCCGCGCCAACCAGATAAATCTGTGCCGTGTAGTTGTAACGTATATTTATTTATATGCATGCGTTGGATTGTAGTTGTAACGTATATTTATTTATATGCATGCGTTGGATTAGACAACTGATTACACTATCACAAATTCTGGTAAAATTTGATTGTTATTTTTATTTGTTATTAGGTGCTGTTTTCTTTCGAAATTTTGTTCTTGAAATTCTATCTTTATGTAGACTGTCACTATTTACACAACTTTCTATAAGTTTTTTTTAACTCTTGGAGTATAAATAACCATCGAACATGCCCATTTACAGCTCTTGTGTTGATATCAAAAGTTCCATTATTGTTAGTTTGTTAGTTAGTCTGTGTAAACCTGACACACCGAGAGTCAAGGCAGAAATTGAAA
The DNA here is from genome assembly GCA_013340265.1 of Coptotermes formosanus. Classification (NCBI taxonomy): domain Eukaryota; kingdom Metazoa; phylum Arthropoda; class Insecta; order Blattodea; family Rhinotermitidae; genus Coptotermes; species Coptotermes formosanus. Next base: position 2,306,987 of record BLKM01000221.1, read on the forward strand.
CCTTCTGTCTTGCTCAGAGTAACGTGTAAGTTACAGTGAGTGCTCATTATGTAATATATGTATATATATATAAAATGCCATGTATATTGATTGAGATCACTTACATAGTGGAAAAGGTATATACTCCATATTTTTCAATGTACGCGGCAAGGGATTTTCTTGAAATAACAAAGAGCGTATTGTGAGATTTGTAATTAAACTGTTGGCAGCAAGTGTCGTGCTTCCAGGGTTTTGATAATATTAATATTTTAAATTTCCTAAGACATTTACAAAAGAGTTAATATGCGTATACGATTGAACATATCAAGGTTAAGAAATTAATAATCACAAGACAAATAAAAGAATGGAATATAGTGATATATTCAACATAAGATTTAAGCCCCAATGAATAGACAGTTGTACATTGTCTTGTAATTTGGAGAAAGCAGTAGAAAAGGAATACATTTGATACAATGTTAAATTATTTACGGAATTGATTATCTGGAACAGGAACACGTGTGGAGAGGAATGTCAGAATGTCGGTGAATAGAATAGTGAAAGGAAATGCCACGATTTGAGAGTCCTATAATTGTAACATTAAATTGCCTTACAATGTACAGTATGTTTCAGAATGAATTGTGAGGTTTCGTAGGCAGATGAAACGTAGGTTAAAAGCTGAAGATATGAGTAAAGCAATTTCTGTACTGGCCTGGACAGGCTCTTAGCGCTGCAGGAGGCAGAGGCGCCCAGATGTTCTAGACAATCTGTACATGAAGATGGCAAGGTCGTTAGCCCTAAGCTCTGGTCGCCTTTACCTGCCGGGAGAGACCCCGCGTGCTCATTTTTGTTAAAAGATGATTCGACCCCAGGGCCATAGTGCCGCCGGAAGGATTAGGTCAATGAAAATCCCAGTGACCACATTGGGAATCGAGCCCGCGACATTACGGCTTGTAGGATAGTGCCTCAAGCAACTGCGCCAACGTGTACTTCAGAGTTTAGGTTAAGGACTAGAAAAGTTTCAGTACGTACAGATAGTTACGGAGTAAGTCAACAAGTTTAAAATAGTAACCTCCGAATTCTAAGTGGAGGCCAGGATCATCACCGGAGGAGATTGGTCAAGGTGAACAGTCGTTCGTCAGTAATCAAAGAAGTCTTTCAGGCGAACAAGTTTTTAAATGCGAATATCAAAGGACGCTGTGCACAGAATTTTTTGCGAGAGACTTACGTTTCGTGAGTACCATCTGCAAGCAGACTGACTGACAAGCTTCATACATATAAATTTGTAATTAACGTGCTGAGAAGAGCAGACAAAAATGAAGAGTTTTTGGAAACTGATCATGTCCACCGATGAATCGAAATTTCACACATCTGTGAAATTGCTGCGTCGTTACTGGGAACTTCGAGCAGTGAATACCTACGCGAGACAATGAAGCGTGTCAGAGATAGCCCTAAATTCAATTCCTGGCCTGTTGTGCTTGTCGGTCAAATAATGGGACTTATCTCTTCATTGAAAAAAATGATCGATAGCATCACTTAAGCTACTTTGACATGCTCTGACAATTCGCATTCTCACAAGTGGGTGGAAGGCTGGGCGTCTTGTTTTTCCAACAGCATGGTGCTCCGCCTCATGTCAGTTACAACGTTCTTTAGTTTTTGCTTAATTTTTCCGATCGGTGGCTGGACAGGGTGGTGCACTCCCATGGCCTCGTAGGTCGCCTGATGCTACCCTTTTAGACCTTTTGTGTGTGTGTGTGTGTGGGGGGGGGGGTTTAAAGTCCCAGGTGTACATATAAAGTGATTTCGCAGGACTTAAAAAAGTTCTCGTAATTGAAGCATTTGAGGATTTTGCTGTAGATGTCCCACGAAAAACGAGGATAGAATTTGGATACTCTCTGAATGTGTGCAGAGCTATACGCGGGGCTCATATTGACCTGCTCATATTGACCCACTAAATGCTGTTAGAACTATATACAGAAGTTGCTAAATCACATTAGTTAATAAATGCTTGACGAAATCTCCAATTTCCTTGTGTGCGCACTGTATATAAGCACATTTAGCTTGGAATAAATTAAAAATAACTTAACAATTTGACCGTCATGTGTGGTGGTGTCGGAAGATACCTTACCTTTCCAGTAGTTCAACGCAACAGAAGATTGCTGATTGTCAGACTCTCAGACGACGGCGAATCCTGTCTCTGATACACAAGATTCTGTCACGAGTGTAAAGTTACGTTATTGCCGTAGACAGTGAGGCTTGACAGTCCTAATGGTGACGGGGAAAAAAAGAGATAAATTTGGAATGTGTAATACGCCTATTTTTTTTTCGTATCCTGATCCGTGCATCCCTTTCTTGATACAACCCTGACATTATCTAGAAGTCCTTACCGGTTTGCCGATGGTACCTAACGTGCTACAAGAATTTCTGGCGTTTTATGAAATCCGAAAATCTAGTTCCTTATATATAATTGCCCTCCACTGGACTCTGTATTGGTGCGGACGAATCAAGTTCACTCGCTCACAAACAACTTCTTCAACAATGCACTTTAATATGAACCTGGATCTAGATAAATGTCATTCATATCAAATTTATCACACGTAATGTAAGTGAACGTCAAGAAAAAGGTGACTGAAAACTTATGACGAAAGCAGTTCCGAAATTCCATACATTACAGATTGTATCATACTCGCTACCCTTTCCATTTTTTGTGTCCCGACACAAGGAACACTTTTAACGTCATACCTTTAGGTTTGCGTACAGAGTAATGATCGTAATGATCCTGAGAGACATGTGTACTCGCAGGGAAAAGGAGGACGACGAGAAATGTGCATCATGGGGGAATCAGGATGTAAGAGAGGGGTGAGTGGAAAGTGGAAGAAAAAAAGCTTTGCATGAATTGACAAATCAGAGCCATAGGATGAAATTCCCTTCAAGTTAGGCATTTTAGCGGTAGCAGAAGTAGAGGGATGTGGGGAATACTGCCGTGCGAAGACGAATGATAACATATAGTCTGGCAGCTTTCCCACTTACGTTTGGGATCCTTGTTCTTCTATTTCTATTTTCCGTGAGGGAAGATCGTGTTGTACTTGAACTCTTGAACAGTCTTCGTCCTGGCATTTGGAGTTGCCGAACTTGGAAGGTGGCAAGTTTAAGGTGGCTGTTTACGAAAAGTATTGAAGGCTGAAGGCTGAAGACCCAAATAGTTAACGTAAGGTATTAATATATTCTGTACTGCGGAAGTATTGCTTATGGTGATCCGTTTCAGATTTCAATAACACACGATTCGAATCTCACCAGTTTTGTATAATTAAAACATTTCTTATCTTATTTATGCCAGAGACCGTTTCCAGTGGCCGCGCGGTCTAAGGCATGCGTCTGCAGTCGTTCGATTGCTGGGATTGCGGGTTCGAATCCCACCGGAGGCATAGATGTCTCTTGATGAGTGTTGTGTTTTGTCGGGTAGACATCTCTGGGTCGGGCTGATCACTCGCTCAGAGGAGTCCTACCTAGTGTGGCATGCCTGAGTGTGATCGTGAAGCATCGGTAATGAGGAGGACCTGCCCAAATAAGGGATGTTGCACCATGAAAAAGAATTATGCAAGAGAATTAAAATGACAATATTATTTTACGATAATTGTGAAGTTTTATATTGTATGTGATCCAGGGATGGTTCCAGTCACCACTCATATTGACAGACTAACTGAAACTGTTATCTTTAACTAACTACCAGAGGTAATATCCGAAGATGTAACATTGTTCAAACCGAAACTCGTTAGAACTCGAACACAAGCATGTAAAACTGTACTCGTGCTATACCCTGTCTGCCAAAGGCCCATTTAATTGCTAGAAATCGTACCAATTTCTCCGTCGTCAAGTTGATGTCTGTCTAATACAGTAGAATTCCGTACCGAAGTTTAGTAGAATATGCATACCTTGCCTCTTGCTTCTGAGTAACATATCTATCAGGCCGCATCGCTGCCTGATGGCCTGTCTAATTCCGCTGTACATGAAGACACTCATTAAATTGTATCCTCCGTCCTACATATCTTCTGTCATTGGCCCAAATATTTTTCTTACCACTCAATCTATGTCACTGCTGGCGTAACGAAATTAAATGGTTGCCACGTTTTGTAGAAGAAATTCCAATAGATTTCGATACAAATTCGTAAGAGGGGAGAACCCTTCCAATAGAGGTAAACCCAGCGGCAGCAAGGACTTGAAGGATCGTTCGTTCGTGGAACGTAGGCATCCCTGGGAAGGGAGTTTTACATTACGGTTCCTACTGCTCGTGAAGAGCTTTCCTGTAACACGTTAAGTCAGCACTGTATTTAACATTATTAGTCAGTGTCGACAAGTGCCATACTGTTAGACAATTTAAACACTGGGATGTGTAAATAAATGTAAGTCGACCTGTGATACAGACCCCTTGCAATTGTAAGAAGTATTGCGGTGACTTCGTTAAGACTAAAAGAAGAGGAAAAAGAAAAAGAAAAGTGTGGCTGGTGGTGGTGGTGGTAGTGGTAGTGGTGGCGGCGGCGGCGGCGGCGGCGGCGGCGCCGGCGGCGGCGGTGGTGGTGGTGGTGGCGGTGGCGGTGGTGGTGGTTGTGGTGGTGGTGGTGGTGGTGGTGGTGGTGGTGTCGACGAAAACGACGACGACGACGACGACGAAGAAGAAGAAGAAGAAGAAGAAGAAGAAGAAGAAGAAGAGGATCCTGTTAATGGATATAATGTTGAAGATGAAGAACACTCAGAAGAATACCAAGAAACAGATGGTGCTAAATTTCTTGCGAAGATTTGATGGTAACTCAGTTACGTTTTGTGTAAGCCGTAGGTTCATAACTTTGCTTGCAAGAATCTGGTACTGCTGCATGTCATGAGGAACGTGACTCCCGTTTACACACTCGCATAATTTTCTGCGCAGTTTTTCTGTTACATTTCCATCTATTTCCGTGTCTCCAAAAAAGTCCCTTACTCTCCAATTATCCGGCCAAAATTCCGTATGAATTTATTTATCGCGTAATAATACACATATTAGGTAAGCGTAATCGTTAGAATGTCGATCCCAGTGGCCGTGCGGTCTGCGGCCGTTCGCTTGCTGGGATCGTGCGTTCGAATACCGCCGGGGGCATTGATGTGTGTCTCTTTTGAGTGTTGTGTGTTGTCAGGTAGACGTCTCTGCGCCGGGCTGATCACTCGTCCAGAGGAGTCGTACCGATTGTGGAGTGTCTGAGTGTGAGCGTGGAGCCTCGATAATGAGGAGGCCCTGGCCCACTAGGGGCTGTTGCGGCATTGTAAAAAAATAATTAGAATCACTGAAGGAGTGTACACCATCCAGGCCCGTTACCTCTTGTTGGGTGTTGGTCTCATGTCTCCTGAAGAGTACAATGTACACAGCTTCTCATTATGTAATTTCCTCCAACCCCCAGTTACACGCATTTTCTGTTTGTTAGGTGTAATTTTTCTCGTTGGCATTTCGATCTGAATCTACGAAGTTTGCTCTTTTCGATTTTAATATCTTATTTGTTTGAAAGTTTGTATTCTGTCTTAAAATCATATAGAATGAGGATGAGATTTGGTGTTCTCAGTATGATGTGCACGGGCTACTGTCATTTGAAATGTGATGTCGTCAGGGGAGATGTAGATGGAAGCAGAATGAGCCTCTGAAATGTTGGTACACTTGCACCAGGATGCACGGAATCAGACCTCAGATGACAGTAATTTTATTTGTCACCACCACGAGCACCACAAATTTCATCTCCACTCTTCTTCTTCCCTTAAAGCGAGGGATAAGTTTTCACAACCCTGTGTATGGTGTCCACAAAATTAGCTAGTAAGTGGCCAAGGGGATTCTCTGACAGTCTTCGTGTACCATACTGAAAAAAAAAAGAATAAAGTGGAGTGACATGTGTCTCTGTTAGACTCACATTTGCGAAATTCTCTGTTAGAATCAAGCGGGCGGACATCCTGTTCTTCATTGAATCTAATACTGTACGTGTAAAGAAGTGTTTGGTTTCAGTGTTTAACGTCCAGTCCACTGTCTGTGAAGTATCTGATTCCTGACACTTTTCTTCTCCTTACCACTTCCTGACCGACTGTTGGATTCACATTGTTTCGGACGTAATTTATACCAGTTTTTCTGTCTGTTGTGAGGTGAAAGGATTGGAGCATCAATTTCATGTCTCATTCGGATATATTGCAGATGTTCATGACGTGTCTGAGCATGATGTTGATTGGACACAGGGCAAATTTTTCTTCAGCTTCTGTTATAAAGATTAAAGTTTGTTTCTAGGACAGTTAAAACTGATAGAGACCTGGCTGAAACTTCTTAACAAGAAGCTTCGTGTTATTAATTCTTTGCCAAGGTGTATTGCTCTGACGACGTCAAGAAATATGAGATCAAACCGATATGGAGCAGGCACGGTGTCATGGAGAAATACGTACAAAATTTGAATAACAATGTGCCAGCGTGTGGACCTGTTTATAAAAGACGGGAAGATGTTATTAAGTGGATCCTCCAGAAATACGGCGTAAAATGTTTGGTTTTGTAAAAATATTTTCTGAGTACGAATCTGGACTTTCAGATAAGGTCGCAGGATGCTTTAACCGTGTGAGTTTCCATGAAGGTATTATTAGTGGTTCCGTAACTTGATGTATGCTAGGCTGGTTTCTTGTTCAGTCAGTCAGTCAGTCAGTCAGTCAGTCAGTGCTTTAGTGAAGTACCAACGGTTATGCCTCTTCGAGATTCAGAAGGACTGGCCAAAAACTACTTCAAGTTAATGAAAACGCAGCCATAAATAAAAAAACTTCAATGGATATAACGTAGATTTTTACTGGCTCGGACTGTATGTCCTTTTCAGAAACATTTGCTTTTCATAGTGGATTTTCTTTGTAACAAAACTTCTCATCTTTTCTCTTCTTATTTCCCCGCTTCCTTTCTGCTCTCTTTTCTTCTTGGCCTGTCACTGTGATGTTTCCCTAATTCCTATGGGTCTTCGTACGTTTCCCAGTCACTTGAATTATTAACCACATGAGAAGCGCAGTACTGTCGAGCTGACCTCTGATCTGCGATGCAGGCACGATGTCTGTCTGTCACATACTGTACATGTATACTTTGCGGACAGACTGATGAAACCCGGCGTCCGTTCTGTCTAACAGTTTGATTGAAGTCGTATTAAGTTGCTCACTGTGAATACAGTTACAAAGAAACCTTTCAGGCCAGGAAAAGCGGCGTCACAGAAACTTCCTGTCGTGACTTTTTTTTTAACTCCGTGCACAATTTAAACAAATATCGCGATGCTTACGTTCGTACCGCGATCGTCCTTGGAAGAACGTGCCCCCTTCTTATATACTATTTTTATCTCTTTCTTTCGCAGTCCGTTTCTGTATTTCTGGACCTTCTCTTTCAGCTAATAGGCGTAGTCCACAGTTTTTTGTTCCCTATTCAGGAACTGCACTCCTTTCTTCTTCTTCTTCTTCTTCTTCTTCTTCTTCTTCTTCTTCTTCTTCTTCTTCTTCCTCCCTCCTCCTCCTCCGTCGTCTTCTCCTCCTCCTGCTCCTCCTCCTCCTTCTCCTCCCCTCCTCCTCCTCCTCCTCCCCCTCCTCCTCCGTCTTCTTCTTCTCCTTCTTCTTCTTCTTCTTTTTCTTCTTCTTCTTCTTCTTCTTCTTCTTCCAGGTGACCTGAAGTCATTTTTACTGAGGATTACAGGAAACTAAACAACAAGTGGTGTTCAGTGCTGATATTCTTCGTGTTTTATATTTTCTCAGATTATGTGTTTTTAGTTGCTTCATTTCTCATGTGTTCAGTAAACGTACGTCTGGCTGTTGTCTTAGCGTAACGGAACTATGTATTGAATTACGTTCCTTTTTGTCTTTGAAGCACACATAGTTACTTAAATAGTAACTGAGTTTGAAGAATAACGCAAATTCTATTTAAACGATAATAAAACCTACCTGCTTCGGAAGCGATAAGACTGACTGAAGACTGAAATATCATGTCGTATGATCGCTGATGGAATCTAACAATCCTTAGTGTTTTATTTTTACTTATTAAATGTTTTATCACTAGCAGCATTTGCACTCAACTATCGTGAGTCTCTAACACAGAGAAACGCTACTGTATATTTAACCATGCGTCGCCTTCGGTGTCTCTTTTGTTCGTAAGCGAATTTGATGGTATTAATATGTGATGCTGATGCATTGTACAAAGACTGTTGACAGTGACAAAGAAAGCCTAATTAATAAAACCACACGATATGAAAGGAAATAAATTCTTTTTACTATCTGTTCTTTATTTTATTTATTGTCATTTCGTGTTTTTATACGTAGGGCTATATCCTTTTCGTACGTCCTGTGAATGTTAATACGGACTTTATTCTAGTACTTAATATAAGTCGGTACCCTTCCTACAATTTCTATGCCGATGATCCTTCCGCAGTCTTCCAAATATATAATTTGACGCTGTATTAGAACAGCTTTTGGGAGACAGGCCTGATAACCAATAGCACATGATTTTATTTACTTATTTCATATGATCATAAATGTGCTTATCATTAAGTTTCTAGACGTAGGTCTTTATGGCGTGTTTATGTTAATCTAAACGCAGTCTCTTCGTCGTCATTTCTCTGACAAAATTCTTGTCAACCCGGCGATTCTCTTAAATAATCCCTCGATTTTACTTGTATTCTTGCATCTCTTGAACGGTATTTGGAGTGTAATGACAGAGTGAAACCTAGTAGAGGTCTCAAACGTGCATTTGTGTTCGATTCGTTTTGGTTCATAATGCATCCTTCGGGTGGGATATCCCGTCGTGTTATGTGAAACAGATGAGTGAGTAACCAGACACGCATGTCACAACTATATTTGAAAGATGTTTTATTTCTTAGTGCGCAACATGTGTCAACTTTAATTAAAAGCCATTATCAGTCACCAACATAAATACGTGAAGAGAGAATATTTGAGATCTTAACCTACCATGTTTACGCATGTTTTAGTCATTAAAAGCCGCAACTGTGTAGGTCAAAAGTTAACGTACCCCTACACTACAATGTGTTAAAGAATCTGCTGCATTACCTCTATTGTGTATTTTGTCAGAGTTCCGACTTTTACGTAATCTGTAGGTTTTTGGGTTCAGCGTTTGGAAGAAACGACCGCCGAGGGCTATCTTGAACCAACAAGTCCAGACCAAGCTTCATATTGATGTAAAGTGCATTTTAATATTATTCTCTGGGTCTAGGTCAGTCGAAATTTTTCTTCCCTTTCAGTGTCTATTTAAACTACCGTGCTTATGCTTCATGCATGCCACATGCGCATCTCATCTCTCTTGATTTTAAGACCATTGTGTAATTTAATGTGTTGTCCAAACCTTGAAGCTTACCATTACGCAGTTTTCTTCATCCTTCTGGTACTCCCTTTCTTGCAGGCCGATCTGTATATTTTCTATCAGAATTTGTTCCTTCCTTTATTTATACCTGTCTGAATCTCAGTCATAATTCTTTTCTATATTTTACGGGAACATATATTCATATTTCAATAAGAAAGGCACTAAAGGATATTGTGCTCGCGCGCGCGTATGTATGTATGTGCGTGTGCGTGTGTGTGTGTGTGTGTGTGTGTGTGTGTGTGTGTGTGTGTGTGTGTGGACAAATATGAAAACATGCTTTATTTGACTCCTACCACTTTCACTTTTTATTTTCCGCGCCATATATTTTGTATATATTACAGGTAATTTTACTTTAATGTTGCACCATATTCTCCGTTTTTATTTAGTCAGTGTTAAATTTTACACGTTGTAATTTACTGAAATATATGTTCTTTATATTGCATTCGTAATTACATGGTGTATCTATTCGTCTGTAAATTCTGTATCTAAAAATACCTAAGAGGTAAGTCGTACAGTTACTCTTTATGGCTTTATGTAAACTACGCTTTGTCGTGAACTAGTGTGACTGACAGTCGGAATTGTCCGAAAATTCAAGTGAATGTCTGTAATCTCGAAATAAGTAAAAAAGATTGTCCCACCGTGCACGTACTGCTAATAGATCGCAGAAAGATGGACACTGTCGGACAAATAGTACTTGGCTATTAGGCCCTTTTTTTACTTTGCTAAGAACCCCTACAAATAGAAGAAATATATTCATTCGACCAGCCGCATTGATTCAGAACAGAAGTAGTATGTTTCGGAAAACTTCTGTGTCGGCAACTTCAGCGAATGATATGCTGGATGAACGATACCTGTCAAAAATTCATCGGTCTGGTCCATCCTTCAAGGACAACCACTGGCCTGTGAAGAGAATTGTAACCCCATCTCAGTACCGTCCAATTCGTTGTTGCTTAAACCTGGAACTCAGTTTGCTTGCAGAACTGACGAGGCATGACGACCGGTAAGATTTAATAACTTGTAGTCGCTATGAGAGGTTCGAAGCTTGTATAAGAAATTCTTTGCGTAATTTACAATACCTAATTTCTTATTACATTGATTCCTACGTGTATAGATATATTACAATTATTATGGCTATCTAAGATCTGCGCTCTTCTGGGATGTTACGCAGCATCGAGTGGTAATCCTGTACCGACGTTTCGTGACGATGTATTGGTCCCATCTTCAAGGGTAATGAAGCCCACTGCTTCATTGGACTTCTTTACCCTTGAAAATTGGACCGATACGTTGTCCCTAACGTCGGTAAAGGATTACCACTCGACGCTGCGTAACACCTCAGAAGAGCGCAGATCTCATCAACATCGCGGCGGAATCTTGAAATCACGGATTATTGTTATCTCTTTTTATTCCTGTGGTATCATTTTTCGTGTACAAGTACTCTTCGCTTTAAATTAGTGGGACATGACCTCAGAATTTTAAATCGTTGTGATGTTTGTATTCCACTTACGAGACAGTGTTTCTTGCACGATATGTCGGTGTGTTTATGATCTGTCTCGTTACCAGCATGTGCTTGCCAAACTCCTGTCCTTCATTACTTATTACCAAGGGAAATTGAACATGGCTTGTGTGTTGTTGTTATTGTACATTCTGTAAAGGGCAGTTTACGAACTTGCGTGATATGAATGCATTATCATTCATCATGTCAGGAGACTAAACTAATGGCGTTAATTCCGACCCCACCTTAAAACTTAGGACACCTGGCATTCATTGTTGAGGCTTATTGAGACCGATAATTTGAAATTATAATTTAAACTAACGTAATATCGAGACAGAATATTGTGAAAATGAGTCAACTCTTCCGAAGCTGGTCTGCTTCTCACAGGGAGAGACACAGGTTAGGTGATGACTTTAGAAGCCAATTTTATTCCCATAAATGAGTAATTCGGCAAGTTCTTTGAATATGTCAGCTTTTAAATTTTCAACTGAACTTTGGGTCGTGGGAATTTATGTGTGTGTGTGTGTGTGCGCGCGCGCGCGCGCGCGTGTGTTTCCAAGTAATGGGTGTGCGTATGGAACAGAGCCTATAGGCCTACATCGAATTAAATTGTAGATATGAATAAAAAATACCCCCAGGTGCTCAAGGCATGACAGTAATGAATACTGGATGGTACTACGTTGCAGGATGCAGTGACTGTTGTGCATCTGTGCTCTAAAGGAGAACTAGAGTTGGTCCCGAGATATTTAGAAAGAAAGATAACTTCATGTTTGAGATGGAGTGGAATGTAAACTTAATTTTAAGAAATAATTTAAAATAGAACCCTAGTTTTATTCTTGTACGGACGGAATTCAAATGCCAGATTTAAAAAAAATCATATTTAAAACGTGCCTATTAATGATATATTTTTCGCACGAACTCTATAAAGTGAATTTTTAATAGGCAGATATCTATCTGTCTGTCAGTGTGTTAGGCTTAATTTATTTATGGGGGTTTTAAGGCGCTGTCCATAGCCCAGACTACACAGACTTGAGTGACAGGATGATTAATGAATAATGAACTCGAAAAATAAGGAAGGAAACGAAACACTATCCTGTCATTTGCCTGGGGTCACTTAGTAAACTCTGGGTATTCTCAATCGACGTATCCCATCTGAAGGCTGATTTTTGAAAGCTGGACCCAACTCAGTTTAGGTGTTTGATGTCAGTGCGTTTTAGCTTTGAACTGCTGAATGGTTGTACGTACATGAAATTAGGTACCAGATGATCAGCATTGGATGCTGTGAATGAATTTAACGCTGTGTCTGTTTTATGTAAGGACTCAGTGCGTACCGCGCTGTAAACACTCTCCACTTCGGTTATAAAAACCAATCTCTTAATGTTTTATAAGGCAAAAGTTGCTGTTTGTTCTGAGATCCGTGCAAAACACATAAACGCAATGTAGGCACCACGTAGAATTTTTTGATGTTAAACCTGGTGGTACGTAAAGTTACCGCTAGGCTTTAAAAGGTTAATTTGTGTTTCTATCCGTGCAGTGTAACCCTGCGTCACGCGATGATTGACACAATGTTGAAGTTTGGAAAAGTTATGATCTTCTGGGATTTGACACGTTATATTAACCTCAGATCACATGGAATAGTAGTCTGAATGCCGCCCACCGCTGACTTCAGTTTGGCTGCAATAATATTTACTGAAAAGTAGGAAAAAAACTAAGAACAGTGACTGAATGTACAAGATAATCCCGGAATAGTCTCCAGTTATTCTACCGATCAGTAATTTTTTTCTGGTGGAACTCCTAAGTTTCTTAGAGTTACGCAATCTCGCCAGTGTACGTAATGAACCAGGACTTCACACCCAGTTCCACTGATTCATTTCTATATTCCCTTATTATATAAGCACAGAAAGGTTTACTATGGAGTGTATTATGTACTGGCCAACCGGTAATCTGTCTCTCTCTTCTGGCCAAGAGACACCCCGAATTTTCTGTATCCAAATAGTTCGTAATGGAGTTTACAAGACCAAGGAATTGGCTTCGTCTGGGTCATTTAATTTTGATCCAATATACTCATATCTCAGTTTTTAGCATCCGTTTTAATATTGTCTTCAGAACGCTACTTTTCTTCCAAGTTCAGAGACCGAAGTTCTATGTCGAAGTGTTATGTATGGTGTGAATCTCTCTGCCTTCTAAAGGTGTCAGACCAAAGTTAGAAATAATGAAGTCTTTCCTTATAGGCTTCTATATTTCAAAGTTTATGAAATATTTTATTTCTCGCAGGTTCAAAATATCCGTCTCGGCACTTTGTTTTCAGGCATTCTCAGTTTTTCTTATCTCAGAGTCAGGAACATAAAACTGCACAAAGAATTATTTACAAGATGGAAGAAGAAAAAATACTGACATGAAAAACGCACAGGCAGGTTTCAAGGGTACTCACTCTTAGGAAAACAAAGACTGCTGAATTATGAAATATGTTCCTCTGCATTCCCAACGATGCATGTGTAACACCACGCCAGATATTCAGCATCGGATTTATTGTTTTTTTTTAATTTTCTTTCCCACAAGATCAAACCGATTCACTCTACCAGATGATATTGTCACGCTGGCACAGAATTGTCTGCTGTTGCGGTATTCAGAGACCCCCCCCACACACACACAAGCACGCACACACACAAACACACACACACATACACACAAGCGCACACACGCACACACGCACACACACACAAGCACACACACACATACAAACACAATCACACAAACACACACACGAACACGCACACACACAAGCACACAAACACACACACGAACACGAACTCGCACACACACAAGCACATACACACACAAACAAACACACACACACAAACACACACACCTTCCTTTCGATTTCCTTCTGGGCCAATTGAATTCATTCACACATTTTATACAGCATTTGTCTGGACAGGTTTTAATTCTCCTATTTGCAATTATTCCTCCCAAATAATGCTTTAATGTACAAAAGAAATATGAGTTCTGGTAATGTGGTATTCTTGGAGACGTTAAGTCGTAGACCTATCGGAAATTACCCTGAAAATTGAGGCAGAATTTTCACCCGAAATGTTAGTACCAACTTACCGACTTCATGCTATGATGTTGCAGAAGTTTACAGCATGAAACGTCCCCACTGTGAAATATCTAAATATCACTCATAATGGATTTGTGAGTGTGCTGTATGTGATATAGCCTGCGTCGTATATCTTTCCAATGTCATGCTTCTTTCCTTAGTAACTTGGAGCCGTAGTGTGATAATTAGGGATCCCTTCGTTACGTAAGACGTGCTGTTACTGATGCTCTTGGTGGTGACGCTTGAGATGCGAGTAGCCCCTGGTTTTCAAGATTGTTTCAAGCTATCCCATTACAGGCCTGGACGGTCCCTTGGGGCTGCAAGAGGTTGAGACTCGCAGAATTTCGGCACGTAAAGGTCTTAACTTTGTCAGCCCTACGCACCGGCTGCCTCTATCCCGCAGGAAGTATCCCTGGTACTCATTTCTGTCGACACCATGGTCATAGTGCGACCGAAAGTCAATGAAACATCCCAGTGACTCCATCGGGAGTTGAACCTTCCGTCTTATATCGCGGTGCCTCAACCAACTGCGTTCCCGCTTAACCGATTGTTGCAAGCATATTTAATATGAGACATAATACATTATTGTGGAAGAGAATATCATTTGGATTATTTTAGATAGGCGTAATGTTGGTTTCGGCCTTGAACGTAATTAATTGTCCAACTTTTGGAAACCCTCTTTGAAGTCTAGACTTCTGCAAAGCACAGTGGTTTACTTTTGTTAGTCACCTTCATAGCAAGACCAGCAGCCAAAAGTTTCCTTGTGTTTTTTCTCACAATCGTGCTTTGTAATAGGCGCGTCTTGATTACGGGGTGTACGAGTATAAACACAAGTGTATCATATACACCATAAGACGCGGTAGTTAGATATCAGCTTACCCTGAGATGCTGGTGTTACTTGAACTTTGTTACACATTTTCGACAAATTTGCAGTCGCATGCTCCGGAGTGTTGGTTAGTAATCATGTAAATAACGATAAGACTAAAAGATTCAAAGGCCGATCCCAGTGGGCGTGCTGTCTAAGGCATGGGTCTTCGGCCGAGTGCTTGCTGGGATCCTGGGTTCGAATCCCACCAGTGGCATGGATGTTTGTCTCTTGTGAAGTATTGGGTGTTGTCTGATAGAGGTCTCTGCGTCGGACTGATCACCCGGCCAGAGGAGTCCTACCGAAGATGGTGTGTCTGAGTGTGATCTACAAACCTCGATAAGAGGCGGCCTAGGCGCTACTTCGGCTGTGGCGCTGCAGGAAAGGAGAGGAAAATACTGAAAAGTATGGCGATGACGTATCCGATAGTAGTAGTAGGCTGTATCGTACATTACCCGACATGTATGGAATGGGTTATTGGTTGTTTGAAATGGAACAGTTACTGTGCTTGAAACTTCCTAATCCCGCAAAAACTCTTTGCCCTTTTCATAAGCAGGCGTATCTTTGCTTACGAGCAACATTGTCATTATCGTTGGATAAAGTATGGAATTTATAAATTTATTCGCTGGAGAAAGAGGGGACTTCCCTTCCGTTCGCTGTCTCATCGTACAGGAATGTCGCTGAAGCTGCAAATGAGATAACAAGTATCCGTATCTGTGTCAGTACTGAATAAGAGGCACAAGGTGAACCATACCGTACCAATTATCTAAATTGATTAATAGTAATTACAAGAGAAATACAAATATGACATATGGCAGTTTGTTTTACTTGTTTCTTATGTTGCAGTCGGTGGGCATATGTATTATTACAATTAAGTAACAGCAGTAATGGTCAGTAACGCTTGGAATTCCATGGACCTCCACCAGATGGCAGGACAACTATGAGAACGTTGGAGTTCCATAGACCGCTACTAGATATCAGTAGACGTAGATACAAAGAACTTTGTTTTCTGCGCGGTATGATCTGAGCCTGTAATATGATTCAGCTTTATTCACGTGTTTTTTATGGATCTCGGAATAAACCGCGATTATTTCCCCATACAGCATTAACTGATTGATTTTTAAAACCCTGTCGAGGTGTGTTTACTGAGCGGTAGAAACTTAGCCTGTACTATAATTCAGTATAATCTCATTCTTTAAGTGGTTAATCACAAAGATATAAAATAGCAAATAAATATTCGTAAGCAATGTTCTGTTTGGTGTAACTTATGATCTAAGGCCGTGCCATGGCTCAGACGGTTAGCCGCCGGTCTCCCAGCGCAGAGGCCAGGGTTCGATCCCGGGTCGGTCCACGTGGGATTTGTGGTGGACAAAGTGGCGCTGGGACAGGTTCGCGCCCCCCCCCCCCCAGAGTATTTCGATATTCCCCTGTCAATTTCGTTCCAATGGTACTCTGTTACTAGGAAAAAGACAAAAATAATAATAATGATCACCATATTCATCATAAGGTTGCACAAGAAGCCTTAAAGTTGCGTTGCGTCCGTAGCGTCTGTTGCGGGCCTTTCTTCACAAAAAAAACTTAAATCATGATATAGGATGTTATGGTGTGGCTTTTCCTTCAAATGCTTCAACCTTTTGCCTTCTGCAAACAGTAGGCCCGTCTTATATACACTGTAGCATTGTCAGTCTCTGTCACAGTCCCACATTGGATTTACACGGACCGCCACTAGATGACAGGAAAAGACAAGACATAGAATTTAGTTTGACGGACGGTATGGTATGTAACAGACACGACTAATTGAGGTTTCGACGTTAATAACGTAAGGGGTCGCCGGGCACTAATACTACAGTATAATATACAGACATACATACACACACACATTATTCGGGTATTCACGATAACTGCTGGCACCACTACGAAAGTATAATACACATGCATACACAGTCTTCGAGTTTCCACGGTAATTACGCAAATGAGTGTGTCTTGCCTGCCCACATCGCGAGCTTTCCGCGGTAACTACTGAGATGCGTGTGCCTTGCCTGCCCGGATCGCGGGTTTCCACAGTAACTGCGTACGTGAATTGTGCCTTGGCCCCACGGCTCGCAAGGTTTCAAATATGATTAACTAAGTGGATGTGCCTTTTCTGCACGGTCGCCTGGTTTCCGCAGTAACCACGTACATGAAGTGTTGTTTTCCCCCACCGGTCGCGAGTTTTCAAAGGTAAGTAAATGGGTGCGCCTTGCCAGCCCGGATCGCGGGGTTTCCACAGTAACTGCTTACATGAACTGTGCCTTTCCCCCACGGATCGCGAAGTTTCAAAGTTACTAAGTAAATGGATGCGCCTTCCTTGCTCGGGTCGCGGGGTTTCCATTGTAACTGCATACGTGAAGCGTGCCTAGCCTCCAGGGGTCGCGGAGTTTCCACGATAAATACGTAAATGGGTATTCCTAGCCTACCCGGGTCGCCGGGCACTAGCAGACTAGTGTTGGAATATGATTTGATTAATGTAGCAGAATAATGTTATATATTGTGTTATGTTACACTTTGCATGAAACTGCTTATTTGGAATAACCACATATACGAAATGTCAAGATGTTTATTAGTGAAGTAATGACACGATATATTACGATTTGAGGATCCTTTAATTCCGAACTTCCCATTTTCTTGGACAGTCTTTCATAAATAATATAACAGCATATTTAATTGAATTCAGGAAAACTTAATGTTCTACAGTTCCTTTCTGTGTTCAGAGGTATCGGAAGACGTATTCCCTTTTACAGTAGTTCAAAGAAACATAAATGTTTTATAATACAGTTGATGGTCTCAATGTAAAACGACCACTATTTCTGCCTCCGGCAGTCAGGATATTGTAAGAAACGCAGGGCTAAATTTTTGCGACACCTTTTTCTGTGTGACATTTATTTTAGGGGCAGAAAAATTAAATGGCGTCAGAAAAGATTGTAAGTCCAATTTCCACATTTCACGTTTTGTCTGTCACTATTCTGTTATGTGTAATTCTTAACTCGAAGAAGGGACGTCATCAACAAGCTGAGCGTTAATCATGTGGCAAAGAAAATCGTCGCTGTTTATGGAACCAAAGATTCATCACCACGCTCAGAATTGTCTGGATGCTATCCTAAGTCAGATACATTATTCAGTTTATACACTCAAAATCTACTGCTTTAATAAAATTTAATTTCCTTCCATCTAATGCAAAAGCGAGAATCTTGTCATAAGTGTTCAATATTGCGAATAAGATTGCGCATAATTTTATGATCCTACTATAAACCCGTCTTTTACCAATGCATGAAGTCTTTAATTGGTCACCCGAATAATATGTCATTTAATGACGAGTAAAGTGGTTAAGATTTTGGCTAGAAATGTTTATCCTATCTGTTCTTACTTTCCCTTAAATATTATTTTGAACCCTAATCACGGTGTGCTCTTCCTGAACGTTGAGAGAGGCTTAAAGCTTCATAACCGTATCAAACAGCAGGTTGCAATTTTGTTTCTGTAGCCCATACTTCAGTCGTTCAGTTTTTAGATGCAGTGTGGAAAGAGAGAAGATTCTGAAGTGAATGCTAAACAGGATTCTCCGAATTATTATCCTTTTTATTTTCTAAAATATACCGCGTATAATTTATAGTCTGAACGTGGGCAGTCTAATAAACCTATTTATGATTTATTATATTTTGCTATAATAATCAGGTACATGAGTATATTTCGAGTTTTTAGACATGATTGTAATAAAGAGTACGTGCAACATGAAAATATTGATCAGAAGTTCCCCCTGACTTCATTTCTCCATGTTTTAAGCACAGTGTCTTTTGTTATTACAGTTTCCTGTCAAGACTGTATATTTGTGGCACTTCAGTGCAGAGCATCTTTATATTTGCTTAAAGGCTTTCCAGAAGCTGGGCTGTTAGCAATGCATTTCTTATGTGCCTTAGTACTGATCACGTACCCCGGAGCGACGACCCTGAAGCTTTTATCATTTTTATTTACAGACTTCAACTCCAAGACGGAACATTAATCAGAGTGCTACTTGTGACGTTTTGTGATGCAAATTTTCTAAATATTTTGGTTTATTGAAACAACTTTATTACATTTTTACACTCCTCATTATAAAAACTAACTGAGAACAATCGAGTGGCGTGGGATTCACTTGAGAACTTTTGACAGTTGCTTAGTAAGTCAAGGCATTTTCTATGGAACCCGGAGATTTAGCGCCGTATTCATAATAGCCAACTCTAGACACTAACTCTGAACCCCCTTAATCAAGTTCATAACATCACACCCTATTCCTCCTTTGATGTTATCCTCCCATTTGCACGTAGACCCAGAATGTTACATAAGGAAAGAAAGGCAAGATAGCGCGCTTTACACGGTTCAGCTTGTGAACCTATGTCTTTAAGAACTAACGAAAATAATGTACACTTTCTATATTCTTACAGTCTAAAGTGAATAGGTTTGCATGGTAATGTGATTTACAGTTGCAGGAAGTGGTGAAGAGCAGTTTAATGGGGGAGGGGGTGCTTCATTGCCTATTCCGAATCCACCCCGCTGTCTTAAGAGTTGGAGAAACGTAATGCCAATTATCACAAAAGAATGCACGTACATGCTTCCGCCAGCATTCGGAACATCTACACTGCAATCATCTTCCTCAAACAATTCTCGGTTTGCTCCTCAGATATGTGTCAAAATGCGAGTAGGGACGTAATATGTTCCCGTTTTTGAAAAGTAGATTTTTAATGAAAAGAACCCTACACGGATTTATCATTGTACGAGTAGTTGATTAGTTAATGGTATTTCGCGAAAGCGTTAACTTACATTTTCTTGTGATCAGACACACCTTTCTGCGTAATCAGGCTGCTCTTGCTAGCTGCTCTGTCAAGACAGAAATTCAACACAGGCACTTCTGCGTTGCTAGAATGAAGGGCCAACCCTTTCTGTCTTTTTGTTAACACAGCTCGGCCATCTATCAAATATGTTTTGTTAAGCACCCTCCTTTCTCACCTTGCCAAGGCATATTAGTAAGGTACAGAGAATTACAGTACGTAGACAGGAAAAGGTTTTGCGCCCAACTCAGGGGCAACTTTTAGCAGACATCAGCATGCACCTGGGTGTGTCGCCTTGATGTCGAAGGGCAACTAGATATATTCCGTTCAGCTGCCGCTGCAGCTAACCGTTAAAGTCTGCCAGTGAGTAGTGTTAGCCTATGCTTACTCTTACCCACCTTTCCCCGTAGAGTTAATACCTCACTTGTTGTGAGCCAGATGTTCCATACATCTCACCCCCCTTTGTTTTGTTTGCCTTAATACGATTTAGAATAAGTATATATTACGGTAGGTCTCATTAAGTAATTTTTGCCTTTCTCTTGTTGCTTCAATTGGCCTAAGTCCTATAGAGTTGAATTAAGTCCAACTGCTCGCTTTTCAACTTTGTTCATATCATCTAAAATAACAATTTTTACATATTTATCTTCAGTTTTTTAATTCCTACTCGAAATTAAACAAGGCAGGCAATGTACATATAAACATGACAATGAAGCGCGTTCGCGTAAGCACTTTTGCCGTGGAGACGCAATAAGTATTACATATTCTGAGTGTGTGTCCGTAGCCTTAGTTATCCTGTATGCAAAGCGCATGCGCCGTATTATATTGTCATCTGTGACCTGTCCGGTTCTACCACATATTTCCATGTTATCTAATAAACGGCACGACTTTCGGTAAAACGTTAGTGAACATAAAATGTGTGTTTTGATTTTCCCCTACAACCTTTGTCTGAAACATTCCTTATTATAAGAATAATTCAGCGAGATATTAACATAAATGTGCATAGGTCTTCATGTAAAGTACCTGTTATTTTGTCAGGTTTTAATCAGACTTCTCTTTCCACGATAGAGTTTCGAAAAATACTCAAATTACACATTTCTTGGAAGTCCATTCAGTGGGAACACAGTTATTCCATGCGGACCGACGGACAGACATGAGAAAACCAATAGTCGGTTTTCGCAATTTTGCGAACGCGCCTAAAAACTCTGATCTAAATTACAATTATTATTTAAGGAATTCAATCCCTTATTAAAATGCCCGGTTTTCTTTATGGTTAACATAAATTGTGGACCATATGTCGAGGAAATTCGATGGGAAATATATAAGGAAAGCGTTATTTGGCGGTTTAAGTTCATTGGCATATTGAGCGATTAAAAGTTATATTTAGCCTGCATAAAGCATTAAAGTATCTCTTTTTGTGTACCTTACGTAAGTGATAATCAAATTTTTGTTCAATTCTGCATGTATAGATTCTCTGTGTATAAGCCTAACATTAATCACACATTTTGATTCCAATCGATATTGACCCAATATAAATCTTATTTTACATTTTAGTACCAGGTCATATGCCTAAACATATTTTTAGAATGCTAGTGTGTTGACTGCTTTTCCATAAAACCGATAATAATATCCTGAACATGGCCATCATTATCATAAAATATCCGATCTATTTTCCGAAGTTTCCAAGTGTCGACACCGTACAGAGCTGTGCTCCAACTGTAGCATTTCGCTAGTGGACTTAAATTATAACATTTGTGTGTAAGTTGACCGATTTTCACGCAGCGGTTGTTCAGATTGTGGTTTTCTGGGTTTTGACACTGGAGAATTTTGTAGGTCGATACTGACATCCCGGAGGAATATGCGATAATCCCCTAACCCTGAAGATGGTGGTAGTCTGCACCTCCGAAACGTCGGAATCCACCCATAAGACTACTGGGTGTAGGGACCCAGTAGACTACAATCTGCATAATATCTGAGTTACAATCCTGTCAGAAACGCAACTTCACATTTATGTAACACGCTGTTAAATCTTATTTGCGTGGGTTTCAAATGTTCTAATTTCGTTCACATAGATATGCTGAACTGCTTAATGGAACGGACCGGTCATCATTTTGCCTTCGTGGATAAATAATCTAGGTGTCACTCGTAGAATATTACGATGAGAATCCAATTTGCTGCAATGGAATTCAGACTTGTCATTAACATTTGGTATTAAGCTTTGTAAGGGCTTTTCCTGGAGTCGGGGGTCATGCTGACAGGGTAAGGAGATGCGAGTTTTATTTAATTAATACCCCTAACATTTCCCTGTCGCTGAGGGAAAGTGACAACACATAATTAGCTTTCGCTACAAATTTCGAGTGAGGCCATACAGGACAATCAACACGTCAAGAGACTTCGCGTCATATCTGGTGCGTGAAACAGCATGTAAATTGCAAACGATGTCAACTAACCCTTTCTAATGAACCCCGAAGTTTTGTTTTGTCATTAGGAGCTAGAATATCACATATCGTATTTTACTGTCCGGACCCACCCTTTAGACTTTTTACATGCCTATAACATTATAGTCCAATTTTTTAAGGAACTGATATTTGCTGAATATTTGACTTAATAAAAATAGGGGGAAATAAATTTCTGAAAAATTTAATATCCTCTGGATTTTATTCAGTGACTTACGTTGCACAGTTTCGCAAACGTGTGTAACACCAAGGGGAGACTATCGAAAATGATGCGTTACATATCATCGGATTTACAGTATAAAAAAGTTTCAAAAACTTGTAAAGTGTTGGTTGTTCTCCTTAAAAGTAAGAAAAACACTTCTTGTAACCACCGTAAGCCTGGACAGGCCTGAAGAGGCCCTTGGGGCTCTAGGAAGTTGAGGCTTACAGAATTTCTAGACAATCGGTACATGAAGGTGGTAAGGTTGTCAGCCCTACGCACCGGCCGCCTTTACCCCCACCACCCCACCCCAGTAGTTATCAGTAGTACTAATTTCTGTTAGAGGCTTAGCCCATCCCATGGCCATAGTGCGCCCTGCGGGATTAAGTCAATGAAAAACTGTAATCACCATAATCTCATTTATATTTGTTTCAAAAGATATTAAACATTTAAACTGCAACAACGAAACAGAAAATTAAATTGACTTCTGAATAATGCCGCATGCAGTTACGTAAAGCTACAAGATACAAAAGATGAGGCAGGAGATTTTTGGGATTAGTAGGCTATATATATGCTGTATATTTTCTCTGAAATCTTATCAACGTCTCTTTTTTCAAAATTGTTACAAATATTATTACAAAGCTGAGTACTGGTTCCTTGAAGTCGATGCAGTTTGTTGCACGTTGCTTAGTGTAAGTGAGTACAGTTTGATTTCTTGATACAGCTACCCATGTCTCTTGTTTCGTCAAGCAATAATTGCGACAGACGGAAAACACAAAAAAGCTATTTATTTTTATAATTTTAACATCTTTTTAAAAACCAAGCTTTCGCATAAAATTCGAAATTTCCTCGTACTGCTGTTCAAACTTAACAGTTTCAGGCGACGATTTAATTACTGTACTGAACAAAGTTGTTTTCTCGCAAAACTCTTTAATAATATTCTCCGTCTAGAAGAATTCTGTCTGCGTCTTTTTCCCGAGAACGAAAGGAGTGTCACAGACTTAAGTCTTGAATTTAATTTGCTGACATTTTTCTTTTCCACTTTAATTTTTCGATCAGTACTCTTTCTTCATTTCTATTACCACTTTCCCTTCCTGTGCATCACAACGGACACAAAAGACGTTGTAGACGTAACGTTTGCCCTCCCTTTGATAATTAGCTGATCTTTGAGAATTTTGCTGCTTGGTCAGAGAACACATTACGTGAATGAAGTCGTCTCGGTTTGCTTCGTACAGCCCATATCATGTATGCGGTTGCCCCAGCCACATCCCGCTATTTCTGTATCTCTGTGTCTTCATCGTTTCGCAGATGTTAGGCTTCAAGTAGCAGATGAATAGTCGGAGGTTTCTTTGAGGGAGAGACAGCAAGAGCGCACGTTGACACAGTATGATGATAACTTGGTCTGTTTAAAGATGTGTACTGGGTTAGGTTTTACCACCCACCACCCCCCCCCCCCCCCCACACACACACACACACACTGCTCTTGTCGTTACATCTGAGAGAGAATACAGGATAAGAGCACTAACTACAGTGTATATGACTTCAAACCATTTATTATTTACAAACGAAACGATTTAAGATTTTTAAACTCTGCCACACCAGAACTTTGTAAAGATCTCAGATTCTATATCAAAGTTAGAGGGAAACTGTACTGCCTCTAGGTTAGACATCCGCGGAAACAGGATTTAATCCTTATGTCGTACAACGTGAACGTTGGTGTAACGTTTTGAATGTAATGAGATGGAACTGTTAGGTTTCGACGTTGAAATTTACAGAAGAGTCGATTTGAGGTTTTGCACCGAAGGGTATTCTAAATGTAAGAGAACAGTGTTTGTCTTTATTGATCAGTATTGACTATAGCAGGAAATATCATAAGAAATTGAAATTTTGGGCTAAAATTGATACTGCTACTGCGTACAACTTCACGTTTTAGTAAGGTAAATTTTTGTGGAGTTGTAAGCGCGTGATCTTTTCTTTGGAGTACTTCAATTGTTCAGACGAGTCCTTTTATTAATTCTTTCTTTATTTCTTATTCTGACCTCTTCTACCTACTTTTTGTAGGTGTACAGGGAGACTGTTGCATCTGATCACACTCAATGACACACACAAACACACACACACACACACACACACACACACACACACACACACACACACACACACACACACTCTCTCTCTCTCTCTCTCTCTCTCGCTCTCTCTCTCTCTCTGTCTCTCTCTCTGTAGGACTCCTCTGGAAGAGGGATCGGCCAGTCGTGTATACCTCTGCCTGACAACACGTAACAGTCACAAGATACAGACATCCATGCCACCGGCGGGATTCGATCCCGCAATCCCAGCCAGCAATCACAGACCCCCGCCTTAGGCCACTCTGTCACCTGGATAGGCCCTTTTATTAATTATTTGCTGTAAATCCACTGAGCTGAGCTGCTTACGTACCGCTGTCTAACTGAACTACAAAAACAGACTTTAAACCATGTTTAATATTGGTACCTTGTCGACAGTAGGCGTGATGGTTTCACCGAAATTTTTCGGTCCTCTTACATTAGACAGTGTTTATGTTATAGAGTAGACGTAATTGTTGTGCCATTACAGTAGATTTTTCTTGTATTGACCACTGGCATTTCTCGACTACATACGTTGTCTTTGTAAACGGTATTGTGCGTTGGTTCCTCTCGGTATAAGTAATGAGTTTTTTTATATAGGGAGAATATTCTGACAAATGCCACTAGTCACTTCCCCTCAGCTCACTTAACTTACAATGCTTAAAATTACAAGTTACAAAATAAGAACGTGTTTGTTACATCTGACGAGTGTCTGCGAACAAAAGGAAAACATATCCAGTGTCTCTTTATTTAAGGTGAATAATAAGGTATTATTAACTGCTATAGGAAGAACGAAAGCACGTGGACTCCGGAGAAAGGCAGACTGGATTAGCGGCGAGCGCTGCGGTTCGCTTCCTATTGTCACGCAAAAAGGTCTAAATGAAGACAGATGCAAGTTGTCAGATAAGATAATGCTTTTATATTACATATGTAATGGCTATACAATTCTGCCGTGGTTTCTCGTAATTCAAGTAACGGTATTTCCTGTACTTCAGATGTAATGATTATAAAATTCTTGCTTTTACCCTTTTCATGTAAGTACTGTCGAACTTGGTTATAACGTCATGAAAGGGACTGAATATTTTATATCGCTATAAACGGGTGTCATTATAACTAATGAGTATAATGTTATGGTTAACAGTGAGGAGTGGGCCGTGCCATAGCTCAGGCGGTTAGCCGCCGGCCTCCCACCGCGGAGGCCCGGGTTCGATCCCGGGTCAGTCCATGTGGGATTTGTGGTGGACAAAGTGGCACTGGGACAGGTTTTCCCCTGTCAATTTCATTCCACCGGTGTTCCATTACTAGGAAAAGGACAAAAATAATAATCATCATCGTCATCTTCATCACAGGGTTGCATAAGAAGCCTCAAGGCTCCGGCGCGTCCGTAGCGTCTGCTGCGGGGCCCTTCACCACTAAAAAAAAGTGGGGAATTAATTGGTGCCACAGAATATCTGACGCTATAGGCGAAGTGTCGTATAAACCGAGGTCGTTATAACCGGGTTCGACTGTAATTAGATTTTCTCATTTGTTGAAGTATTTATGGCTGTCGTCTGTTACAGTAGTTTACGTCTCTTTAAGCGTGAAGTAAATGCTTAATGTTGTGTGACTAATTGCTCCGATGTATTCAGTCTACTCCATTGACATATTTAAAAATAACCGAACGAATCTGTAAATAATTTATGTTTCATGAATGCACGTTACTGTGGTCTTCAAAGTTAGGCATTGCATAATGGATACGGTCAGCAGGACGGGACGTGACAGTTTGCGGCATGGCATGCTGGGAATAAACGTAGCTACCCTTGTGTATGGTATTTAGTCTTTCATTTCGAAGAGAATCGTACATCAAATGTTGCGGTTTTATGCCATATAGATTTTAATTAGTTGGTATAATTTAAATTATTCGGTCATTGGGACTGACATCATGCCGTGTAGCAATATGTCACTGAGATCACAAACTGTGGTTAAATCAATTTACTACATGCAATCTTTACCAGGTACACACACTCCACTTGCGATCAAAGAGAAAACCGGATTGACAAAATGATAACCCATCAGTACACGTATCCTATATCATGTAATCAAAGCGGTTGTACTTTTTTTTTGTACTGATAATTATTGCTTAAGTTACACGTGACGTTATTCCTACACATTGGCTCACAGCGGGAAATCATCCATTCGCTCGTTTGCGGTAGAGGGTCAATATGATGTGAGGTTTGGTAATTTGCAACTACATCAGCAGGATGCAATTCGTTGTTTGTAAACAGTGCAGCTTACAGTGAAGGACCGTGTACTGTGGTGACCTAGCTGTGGGTCCTAAAGGCGTCACGATAGCTTCTTGGTAATTTCTCGCTGTGATTCAGCGTCGCCGATCCCAGTGGCCGCGCAGTCTAAGGCGTTAGGTCTGCGGCTGAGTCCTTGCTGGGATCGTGGGTTCGAATCCCAGTGGGAGCATGGATGTTTGTCTCTTGTGAGTGTTTGTGTTGTCAGGTAGAGGTCTCTGCGACGGGCCGATCCCTCGTCCAGGTGAGTCCTACCGACTGTGGTGTGTGTCTGTGTGTGATCAAGTGAAAATGAACGACCTGGACACCAACTGTGAGTAGGTAGAAGTGGTGAGGGCTGCGAAACGAAACGATTCAGCGTCCCTTAAATTATTCGTTGTTCGTGTAACAGAATTGTTTCGACAGTTCCTACCTTACAGATGTTTTTGCCTGTCAGACATGGAGTCATGATACAGGGCACCCAAACTTAAAATTCTGGTGTTTGCAAAAAACTTCAGTCTGTCAGGATTCTCTTATATAGGCTACCTTTGCAGCCACTACTTTGTTGTCAATTTTTACTGCAAGAAAGTTTTTTTTTCAGGAAGAGAACTTGTGCTTACGGGACTTAGTGAAAAGAGAACATTTTGAAATTTTGCATTTCTTATTGCCTTATTGTTGTTGATTTAAATTGTGTGTACGGTTAGCCGTTTTTTAGAAATTTTCTATTTTCGATTTGAGCTCCTTGGGAAGTGGGGTTTGACCTTTAGTAAAATAGTACGGGCCAAAATAAAGCTCACCATTGTTTTATCATGCATGTGATACAGAGGAAGGTCAATAAGTAGACATGAATAAATAAATAAATAAATAAATAAATAAATAAAGGAGAACAAGAAAGAAAAGAAGAAGAAGCCCAGTGCAAGAGGAGGAATCGGAAGAAATAAATAAGGATGAAAAATAGAAAAGCCGGAGTAAAAGAAGGCATGAAACGAAGGAAGTCTTCATAGATGGTGAATTGTGTGATGATAAGTTAATACGATGATTTCATTGAAGCACAAGAATCTGTCTTCGACCGGCTTCTGCTGTAGCCAATCTATTGTCTTTCTCTTCCTCTTGTTCGTCTTGGCTAATATGTGTGGGGCGCAGTTCCCATTTGATGATAACTTATATATTCTTTACATAACGCACTTTTCTGGTTGACTTCACCTCTTGCCATAGTAAAAATTTTGGTTTTCTCTCCCCATATCCCTGTCGGTTATTCTAATTTAGTCTCTGTTTCATCATCATCACCATCATCGCCACTATCATCATATTTATGGATTATGTGTAGCGTGCTCAGTTCCGTCCCTTTTTACAACATTCTCTTCTTTCCACACTGACAGTGCGTGCCCCACACTTCTGTCACCCAGTTTATATGACAGACTGTTGTATAGTACGTCCTCTGTCCTTTTATAAAACATTCTCTTTCCGTTGAAGAGTATGCTTTAAATTCTGTCACTCAGATTAAGGACTCCATCTTCTTCTTTAATTACTGCCTTCTTAACATGAACTATTTTATGTCTGTTACTTCCCCCCCCCCCCCCACACACACACACACACAGCTGCATTTATACGGCTGAGTAGAACACTTAAATTTACAGTAATTCTAACTGCAATACATGCATTACTGCATCTGAAGCGTGTACTTTTCCACATACTGAATCCTGTTTAACCCTTTAAAGACGGAGCTTATCTCTTTTATATAAGGACTCAGTGCGTACCGCGCTGGAAACACTCTCCACTTCGGTTATAAAAACCAGTCTCTTAATGTTTTATAAGGCAAAAGTTGCTGTTTGTTCTGAGATCCGTACAAAACACATAAACACAATGTGGGCACCACGTAGAATTTTTTAATGTTAGAAACCTGGTAGTATGTAAAGTTACCGCTAGGCTTTAAAGGGTCAAATTTTACCTACTACTGGAATTCTAATGTTTTTTCATGTTTTGTTCCTGACAAACATGTCTTGACGAAAAATGACAATGATTATAATAAGAGGATAGGATGTATAATTTTTCTTCATATGCTTGTCGGTCTTAGGAAAGAAATGAGTAAATTTACTCTTGTCTGCAGTGTTTTTAAGGTGCGTGATTCGTGCTGGCAACATTTGTTCCACCATTAGACAACGCTCCACAATACGGTGATGTATGTTCACCGATGGTTGACAGGTGTCATGCGTATCCCATAAGGGACATTAGTGACATGTTAATTTATTAATTTAAATGCACATGGACTGATTTAGCTTTCATTAACGTGGGGACGTATGTCCCAATCTCTACTCCATGCATTTGTGTGAACATGTAAATTTTGGAACAATCTGTAAGAAAGAAACATGTCTTATTTATAAAAAAAGTGGCAATGCAGGGGCTTCAGTGTAGAAATAGAATTATGTAATAAAGTATATTTTAAAAGTAAATACAACCTAGAATGGAAAATGTTTACTCCCAGAAATAAATACGAGTACTTGCGAAAGAGCGAACGAAATTAAAACAAACGTAACCACAATTAAAACTTTTAGAAAATGCTGTAGTTATGTTGATAATCTTGTCGAAATAAATGAAAGTAAGAACATGGCGATAAGATGAATTAATTCGCAGTAATGATAATATTGAAACTAAGTTGTCAGTCGTGGTTCGTCATGTCATAAGTGCCAATGGGCAATAAATGTAAAAGTTTCATTCAAAATATTTTGACGACGTGTATTACTCTTGGGATAAATTGATTCGTGGAATTACGAGTCGTCTAGTAGTCTGAAAAGAACGTAAGCATTTCGGAAAATGAGTCTCCGTCATCAGGTGAATGTCTGTTGAGGCACCTACAGAGCTCGAAACGCTCCTTCTGCCGGATTCATCTTTGTACAGTACATGACTCCACACCCTTCTGCCCGATGTCGGAAAACATCCACTTTCCGAAACCTTTGTGTTTTTTCGTAATATTAAATGATGATTGGAATCAAGAACTCAAGTAATACTGTGATATAATGATCAGCCTTTCCTCATGCAGTGGAACTTGCCACGGCGGAACCGCAAGGGACCGAAATTTTTCTGTTGTAAGAAGTTTCCGTTTAATACGGGTACTTGAATTGCGGATCCTCGGGACTGTAAAAGTTTTCCGTTAAATTCATGTTTGCTTTATGCCCAAGTTCTGTTTAAGACAGATTCCACTGTACGTATTAGGGCAAGGGGACTAAAACCACCAAGCTGATGTACATGTGATAAAATTCTGGAGAAATCTTCCTTTTGCCCTGAAGATGGAAGCAGTATGGGTCATTGAAACGCATATGTATGTCTGTCACATACTGAGTCACAACCAAGAGTGCCGCTTTCCAAATATTTACGGGAGTGAAAGATTCAGATTTCGGTTGCATACGGGATTAGTACGTGGAACGTACAAGTATTTCTTTTTGCTTTGACCAAAAGATGGCTGCAGAGAGTTTTGCAATTATACCAGCCGTACACTTTATCTGGGATACAGATTCTCGCTTACGGCCATAAAGCTGTTTTGATGATTAAAAAGTATGTTGCCCATGTCGGTGGCCACGCGGTCTAAGGCGTGGGTCTGCAGGCTCTCGCTTGCTGGGGTTGGGGGTTCGAATCCCGCCGGGGGCATGGATGTCTGTGTCTTGTGAATATTTTATGTTATTAGGAAGAGGGCCGATCCCTCGTCCAGAGGAGTTCTGCCGAATGTGTATGTAATTGAGTGTGATAAAGGGCAACGATAACCTCTGCACCTACAATGAGTAGGTAGACAGAGGTCAAGACTAATGAAGAAGAAAGAAAGAGAGAAAGAACGAGAGAAATGAAGAAAGAAACAAAGAAGTAAGTTTATGCTGAAAATATATTTCCTGTCATCAGACGAATTTTCTTCGTATCGTCCGTAGATTTACGCAGCTGTCGTGGGTCTCTGCTGCGATCCTGAATCCTTTTACGTCCGAATTATGGAACTCTATATTTTAGGGTCGTGTTGTGCTACCGAAACATTACTGAATATTTCTCATATACAACAAATTTTTTTTTCCATGGTGCAACAGCCCCTAGTGCGCCAGGGCCTCCTCATTATCGAGGCTTCACGATCACACTCAGACACGCCACACTCGGTAGGATTCTTCTGGACGAGCGATCAGTCCGACGTAGAGACCTCTACCTGAAAACACACAACACTCACAAGAGACAGACATCCATGCACCAGCCGGGATTCAAACCCGCAATCACAGCAAGCGAGCAACCGCAAACCCATTCCTTAGACCACACAGGCATTGGGTTCGGCCATGTACAACAGTACATGCCATTAATATCATTCATATTACAGATTCGCTGCGTGTTTTGGCACTAATATACCATCTTCAGGCGAATATCTTTCACAAACTATCATAGGTGCAACGCATTTAATCTCTTCTCAAAATTGCTGGTAAAATATTAAAACATGAATGTATAACATGCCAACTCAACTCATACCCTTCATGCAGTCCCCTCACAACCAGTATTGGACTCGACCAAATAGTTATAAAAATTTACTCCACAATGACAATAACAAATGTTTACAACTAGGAAAGCAGACAACGCACGTTACCATAAAATACAATAAGAACAATAAGAAGTGCTTGTACCTTTCATCGACAATCGATGCTTTTTACAAAAAAAAAATTAATCGCCAACAAACGCACAGAGAGTGTTTTCATCAATTGTAACACGCTCACTCCTACACGTTTGGACCCTGCTCGGTCATCTTCAGGGAGAACTTTCTGTTGTCGTTACACTAAGGTTGCACTTTATAGTTGAGCGAGAATGTGCTGTTGACTGCGTACTGCGTTGTACTGCATATGTGCAGTGCAGGCCGGGACCGCAGAGAGTTCACGCCTCCAAAAACAACGCAGTACACAGTCAACAGCACATTCTCGCTGAACTATAAAGTGCTACCTTAGGGTAACGACAACAGAAAGTTCTCCCTGAAGAACACCCAGCAGGGTCGAAACATGTAGGAGTGAGTGTGTTACAATTGATGAAAAAAATTCTTTGTGCATTTGTTGGTGATTAATGTTTTTTGTATATTATAGTGCACGGACATGGAACACATTAAAAGATCGATGCTTTTTAATTCTAGTCTTGGCTACTTTCGGCAATGAAAAATGGACTCCCATATTGCCACCCGTACCTTACGTAACTGATACTCAAAATAAGCAATGGCGTCACGTAGACATAAACCTCATGATATTTTGCAGCTTTATATTTTTCTGGTGTTTATTATCGATTTTAAGAACATGTCGAATGTTTGCACTTCTGATAGTTGTAAAAGATATTGGCCGACACATGCAGCTAATCTGTTAGGTAAAAGATGTTGACGAAATGTATTACAGCATATGCGGGAACGTGTAGTAACATTTAATTCTGTTTTGCAGCGTCCCGTAACCTGAGGAAGAACACACAGTGATCGTGCTCCCATTCAGACGTCTGCGCTAAGTGAAGGTAATCACCGTTTCCTTACGCATTTACTCCAATTTTATTTGTTAGAAAGGCTATTCACAGGTTTGTCTTGCATGCCAGAGTTTCTATGTTTCAATTGATATGGTCACAGAACGAATTCATAAGTTGCTGCAAATACGACATGTTTTTGCTTGAGATCCACTGGCCTGCGCGGCTTGCCGACATACGTAAGGCTCAACAGCACCTCTGTTTTTACGTATTTAGCAAACGGAAGAAGACAGTGGAAAAGATGGATTTTTATTTCCTAATAATTATCACATTAAGTGTGCGAAAGTCATGGAAGCGGGTCTTCACTTATTCTACACACAGGGATTTGAAGCAGAGCGATGGGCAACATAGCCCCCTTGCCATGAAAGAGAGATCCGGGTTCTCATTAGATGCATCAATAAAATTAACCCCGTGTGTGATGTCGAAAAGAATAATCCATGGAACTGTGTATTAAGATTGATGTAAAACTTGGTGTCTAATGGATGGGTATAGATTAGTGGTAGAGTGTGTTAGTATTTGGGAAGTATCAACGTTCTTCGTCATACATATTCCACCGTTCGACTGATTAACGTTTTCTTCTGTATCCTTAACAACTCGTTAATCATTAATCAACCTTTCATTCAACGCTGTATCGTCTGAACAAACGAAAACACTACTTAAAACAGGAAGAAATAAAAGTGAGAATTCAAAACTATTATCGGCATGAAGCTAAATTTAAAATTTGAGGTACCTTTTCGTGCTTTGTTGGCTAGGGTGTTGATCGATTGAGTATTTGTGATGACAAGGGTAAGTACTACTTATCTTCCGGAATTGATAGGGTTTCTTTGTAAATCTCACAAAATGTAATATACAAACCTTACCTACAGAGTAGCATCCAAATTAATTAATGTACGCTTGCGTACCTGAAAATGCTGTGAATGGTAATTCGAACTGCGTTTAGAAAAGTTCTGATGGAATAATTGGTTATCACTTTAACAGTCGTGCCTGTCGTACATTTGTGCAATAATACGCAGTAAATTTCATAATATCTTTCGAGTTCTCTCTTCGGTCCGCGGTAAGAAGCAGAAAAATTGTGTAATATATGTAATATAATATATTTTAAAATATGCATTAGATGTTCGTAGGGGCTGGGAAATTCAAGGCCGTTAAGTATAACAAAAAGCGTAAATTGTAATTTGATAGCGTGTGTTGCTGTTGACATATGGCAAGTACTTAGACTAGTACGTCTAATGACTTGTTCTCAGTAGTGTTTTTTTCCTTCGTGCGTACTGTATTTGCTGGAGGTTAACACCGCCAAGGTACGTCTTCGGAAGTTGCATTTTGTATAAAATATTAACGAACACATGTATAGATTCTATTCATCAATAATAAAATTATTATTACTGTTGGTATGTTGCTACATTTTGACAGTCATATTAAACTTAAGTAAACAACAACTTAATAATTCAAGTTAATTCTCATGTATTAAAGTGCTATTTTAACAGCGCAATTGTCAACTATAAAACCGGCACAAAATCAGTACAACAAAAATCACATGGAGACAGACGGATGGACCGACGGACAGACGGACGGACAGACGGACAGACACACAACCCAACACAAAAAATATTTCTAATAAATTCGGCACCTAAATTAAATATTAAACAATATTGGCCAAACAATTAGTTACTTAAAACAGTGACATAAACTGTACTAAATATACTCAAGTTAATTACAAGTAATCTTTTTATATTCAAACTACAGTTTACATGAAATATTAACAGTCGCAACGCTCTGCCCTTAATATACGTGTAAAATGTAGTAGTAGCAGCTATATTTTGTAATCATCATGCTTAATTGTTTTTAGATTCTGTATTAAAGTAAACACAATTTCAAAATTTAATATATGAGCTCACGTATGTATTGCAAATGAACTTGAGCAACAATTAATATGGCATTTATTATTACACATTATAAGATTTAATTACTCAGATATGGGCTGGCATTCAATACGGGCACAACTAATGAACAACCACAGCAACAAAACGAAAGAGATTTTAACTTCGATTAGGATTATCGTGTTTATTTTAACGCTTGAACTCTAATAATGATATGCTTTTACACAACAAATTTTTTTTAGAGTTAGTGTACTCCTTTACTATATTTACCAGCGCAACATTACTGCATAAATTACACTTTGTGTGGCCTGTGTTTAATGTAGCACTGTGATTGCACATAAATTAAAATATAACGACAGACCTACATGTATGTAAGTGCTTACTAAATCATTTAATTACAGTATGTTTTACAATTACTGTACGTTAAACCATTTTGTGGACGGTAAATAAGCACAGTGCATAATGTGTGTGTGTGTGTGTGTGTGTGTGTGTGTGTGTGTGTGTGTGTGTGTGTGTGTGTGTGTGTGTGTGTGTGTGTGTGTGTGTGTAGACTATGATAACATAACGTTCCCTCTGTGTTTTTTTAAAAGTTCAAGCTTCCAAAGAACTTACTAATTGTGTTCAGGCTTAGACCACCTGCAGTAATGGGTTAAAAAGCCATGTTTTGCATACCTGATGTGTGGCTCTCTTCAGCGTTACATGCACCAAAATATTGGGGCAGATAGTGTAACAGAAACGTTGACATTTAGCTAACCCTGACGCGGCTGTTAGCCCGAGAATAATTTAGTGTGTCCATATGCTTAATGCCTATTTATTTAAGTAACAGAAATGTAGATGTAAATGTAAGGGGCTGGTAGAGATATAACTTCGTCTTTCTTAACCTTGGGCATTAGCTCGAAATGAATGGCAAGCTTCGCGCCCAGTCCACTTTATCCCCGAGGAAAGAACGCCGGATGCACATGGCTGGGTGGGATTCAAATCCGGCCTGGAGGCGGTAGCGGAAACAAAAATGTCTGTTCCTATCCAGAATGAAACCCTGATTTTGCGGTCGTCCAGCCCTTAGCGTAATCCCTGTACTGGCCTGGCATACGTAGCTAATTCGAAGCCTGTCCCTGACAGAACGCTCCACTACAAAGGCGTGGACTGAGGGTACTTTCGAACAGGTTGTTGGGAAAAATAATGTGAAATAAGAGACAGGATTTCGAAATTTGAAGGGGTTATTCTCACAATAATAATTTGTATTCTTAAATACTATAATTAGGATGTATCAATCAAGGATATAGCCGGCATGTATATCGCGGATGGGAGAGATCACAATACATACGTATGGTACCGAATCGCGAAGAGGAAACATGGGCGACTCTGGCGCTAATGCGACGGTACGTTCCATAAGAATCAAGAAAACTATTGACCAAACGGATTAATATCAGACTGTTATGTGATAACTGCAGATAGGTACGTACAAAGGAATGACAGCCCATGTCACATGGTCTTTTGTTGCCAGCTGGCTGCTACGCGGGTGGCTGGAATGACGCGCGTATGATCAGCTGTGAAGGACTCTGTTGTCCTTCAGGATTCGCGTCAAAAGCTGATTAAGGAAGACAGTACAAGCACGCGTCTTGATGTAGGATAGTGATTACAGCTGAGTCTTCCATTAGCTAAAGAGTGAAGTAATTTAACGACATTTCAGTAAAACATAATGCAGTTTTGTGAAAGCACCTTTTAAAATTTAATGCAACGTCTAATTGACGTTGAATGTCAATTTATTACAGTAATGCGTCACTCTTGTAGTGAAGTTTAATAATAATAATAATAATAATAATAATAATAATAATAATAATAAAGTTATTATGCTCTAATGCTTTAAAACATAGTGGCTGGCTTACCTACCAGTTGTCTTCACATTACATTTTCCGCTTTTCCGCCCACGGGCCTCATTTATGAGCTTTTTGTGGCTTCTCTGAATAAATTCCGATTATCTCCGTGATCAGAAATAACCGACTGATGTTTGTAATAGAACTCGTGATATGTGGGAAGTAGGAATTGAATTTTTAAATACATTACTTTAACTTCAGGCTTCAAAGTTTGAAGGTGGAAGTGACTGTTTTTATTGATGCCAAGTCTCACTGTAGAAATGTCATCATACGTCCGCACAATGCTACGTTGGAATCACCTGCATTTTCCCACTGATGTGAATGTATTTGCGTGCTTCACGCGATTCCAGGCTGCTGAACATTTAGAGGGATACGAAGAGTAAAATGTTTATAAAGCCCATAGACTGAAACAAAAAAAAAATTTTTTTTTGTTGCCTGTTGTGTGGTGTGGTAATGAAACGTGAACTCATACAAAACCGATTGGTCTTTGTAATGAATACGTGGTGTATTCTGTGAGATAGTAACGGAATTTGTGTGTTGGCTGCTTTCTTTAGGGGGATTTCAGGCTTCAAAGTGTTAAGTAATTCCAAACATTTATGAAATTCGAAGATCCATGACATTGTGTGGGACCAAATACTGAAATAGATGGAAGCAGTGCCTGTTCAAACCATAATATTATCTTACGATTTACGCGTAGATCCCCCAAGTGATATTATCCCTTCCGGTTTAAAAAATTGTTTTCCATCTCCTGAAAGAGAATACGAGTAAATTTAAGTAAATCAGGGAAAGAAATAGAAGGCAGTAAACAAGACAAGCCTTGGATTACTCCCAAGAACTGAAAAAGTTAAGTTTCATGTTCTTTCTTTTTACGTAATGGTGGAAGGAGAGCCTGCTTCAGAAAGGTTATGTGTTTTTAAACAAAAACACAGCTTTTATCAGAGTTCTTGTATTGTCCATGTGGCTTCATGTCATGCCGGCTGTGTGTCAAGTCGACTTCGACTCACCCCGTGTTTGTGTCGCCTTGTTTACATACTAGAAGACGTATTATACTGTGGAAGAGATTAACAATTTGTGTTACAGGAAAGCAGGAATATTCTTGAGTAACTGAATACAATAAAGGAACGGTACCGTGCAGTTATATTCATTCCTTCGCCCATTAAAGTTCAAGAAACGCGTCACCGGTCAACGCCTATACCTACGAGCAGTTCCGCTGTCATTATGCCTGACACTGAAATTCCACACGTTACTACAGTAACGACAGGTAGGATTTGATGTAGGTAGTGAAGACACGTTAATTTTATCTTATGGTCTTCTGTGTCGTGACACGTTCGGAAATGAAGGCAGGGGACGTAGATTCTTCCGAAAATTAGCCTCTGCCTATACAACAAAGCATAATAAAGCACAATATGCATCCTTTCCTCCGCACAAAACTCAGAATTTGAGTTTTCTTATGTTTTTTATTTTAAAATCAGACAAAAAATGGTTATTGATGCACATTCACAGATTTAGCTATACATCCAATACGTAGTTTGTAATGTTCCTATACGAAACACCGGAAATGGCGTAAAAGCCTACTATTATGATTAATACAGACAGCATGTGGTTGTGGATATATTCCCAAGGTCCCGGAAATATACTGCCTTCATCATCTGTCTTGAACAGTTTTGTGCATTTAACCTTTATATTACAATAAAGGATAACAAAACAAAATGAAAACATATTGGAATAATAAATAGACGGTCTTTCGTAACTCAGTATTTTAGTTACTTGATATTTCACTTTGAAAGTATGTCATATTTCTGATATTTTTTAAAATCGCTATTGTCATTGTAAAGTATGAGATTTAATTCTGTTGTTGACCCTACTGCTGCACTTAACCTTCTTCTAAGCATTTTGTAAGTTTACTGCCTGATGCTGGCCATACAAGCCGAAGCATGTGGTATTAAATGTTAAATAGCTAAAAATATTGACCTTCAAGCGTCATAAATTGACACACAAACAAAAATTTAGAAAGAAAGTTTTCGCTGTTTTTTATGAGCGTTTATTAATGACGTAATCCAGTTTGTAACATACAGGTCAATTCCCAAACCTATCGCAGACAAGACAGGAATCTGAACACAAAACTGCTAGAAGGACGTAACGCAAGTTTCAGATTTTCCAGTGAATATAATGTTAAATATTACAGCATTGAAATGGATGTAGCTACTTTAGAATGTACCACATTGAATTACTAAGGCCGTCTTTGAAATTAGTGTGGGAGAGTGTACTGAAAATTACTGATTCTCCTACAGCGAATTTCAACAAAATATGTGGAAGGGCTACGTACAACATGGAAAATACAATTTACTGCTTTGTGTTAACTAGTCTTTATTGTGCATAAAGATATATGAAAATCTAAATTGTAAAAGAAAGTTAAGTGGAAGTATCCTGTATCGAATTTCAATAAAATTAGTGACAAGGTTTATGGAATACATGCAGAGTTAGTTTATAGTGCTACTTATGCTAAGCTTTAATGTGGCAGAAATCCGAAGTGACCGAGAGCGTTCAGTGACACGTGGAGTCTATTTGTATTGGTGTGTCTTTATTAGGGATTAGTGCGGCTGAAAGTGGAAGCTATCCAGCAACGATTAGTGCCACGGAAACATTTAGTGGCAAAAGTAAACTAGGTCATACTATGGATCGAGTTGTCTGAAAATCAGAATTTTTGGACAAAATGCATATATATATTGACATGGAAACTCCACTTATAATCTTACGTAGACCAAGTGTTTTTATAGATCAGTATCTCTGAAAGTCGGAATTGCCGGACAGTTTTTAGGGAAGTTTAAAATCCACTTATGGCCTTACACAAACAAGGCTTTATCATAGATTAAAGTATCTGAAAGTCGGTATTTTGCGACGACTATTAGTAACATGGAAAGTCAATTTATTGTTACATAAACTACGCTTTATTACGGTTCGTTATACCCAAAAATTATTCGGAAACTTTTAACTACACTCCTGAGTGTCAAATGGAAAGAGACTATTTTGAAAATTTAAAGTGTTGTTAAGTATTATAGACAGACGGACAGATATAAGTTCCAAATGCGGCATTTTATGTTTTTCATACCGAGGACATGGTTGCTAAAATTATACACGGACACACCAACACGTGCACACGTTTGATAGAAATCTTGATAAAAATGTTTAATATTTTTAAATAATTTTATTAAAATATTTTTACGAAGATTTTTATCAAACGTGTGCACGTGTTGGTGTGTTTGTGTGTAATTCTACATGCGGTCCTGTTACTTTGCAAAGAACGCCTACGAATTTAAAAAATATTCTCGAAGGACCTCCTTAGTTCAGAGCAGAAGACAGACGTTCCGGAGACCTCCTGTGTGTCCGTCATTAGGGACTGATATGTCGGATAAACGATGTCTGTCAACAATACATCATTCTGGCTCCTCATTTTAAGGCCAACAACCGGCTTTTGGAGCACGGCGAGCGAAGTGAAGTGTAAACCCATCTCAGCATCATCCAATTTGTTGTTCTTTAACCCTGCAATTCGATTTCCATGCAAAAGTGACATAACTTGACGAACGATAAGATTTTATCACTTGTAGTCGCTGAGAGTGCTTCGAAGCTTATGAAAGGCACTCACAAAACCTGCCTTCCCACTATGTATTTCTATTCCAGTGGTTCTGTAATAGTAATCATCATCATCCACATTCCTTACTTCGCATCAGTTTAGCTGGTTCTCAAAGCAGTAGGGGTCTCACTAATCAGTCACTTCTTACTCACTGTTCTGCCAAACATTTCTAACTATACGACATGATTTTATTATTATTATTATTATTATTATTCATTTATTAGTGGTAATTTCGTTACTGACCATTAGGATGTTGATTCAACACGTAATTAAACAAGAAATGAATTATTATTATTATTATTATCATCATCATCATCATCATCATCATCATCATTATTGCTGTCGTGTCTTTTGTGAAGAAATTGTTTTAACTTCAGTAAAAATTTTGTATTCTTTAATGTAATAGATGTAAAATGTGGGTTTCGCATCGTCGCCATGCTTATACCTGTTTATGTACTAAAGTATTTGATATCTAAGTACAATTATGTTTCAAATCTGTCTGTTTAACAGGTTTTTGTTGCCTGTTTCCAGTAGTATAGTAGTTAACATCATCAACGTTTCGTGTGGCCAGGTTCTTGTTTATTTTGCTTTGCATAAAATGCAGCGGGACGAACACTGAACACTGCATATCTCTTACCACACATCATATCAGGACACTATACTAATGGCCGTAGGGTTGGTTCTACCTTAAATTTCACGCGACTGTCGTATATTTTTTACACATCGTGGGAAATTAAGAATTGATGTTGCATCGAACGGCAGAACGTCCAGAATAAATTTCGTGAAAATAGGTCGTCTAGTTAGTAAGTTAGACTGAGTTCCTGTAAAGGTACGCAAAGGTTAAATCGTGATGTTTTAAACCCACTTACTTTTCTCAAGAAAGGACAATAACATAATATTGTGCTAACAGTTCGGTACTTCATTTGAACACGATAACCTATCGTTCCAGCTTAGATGTAGATATGAATTCGTAGATATTTTTTGTATTTGGTCCCAAATAAGGGTATGACTGTGGAACGCTACCTACAGATCGATTGAAATTCTAGATACGAATACTGCAAGTGCCCCCAGGTGGTCGGGGCATGACAGTAATGAATATTGGATGGTACTACGTTGCAGGAGGCAGTGATTATTGTGCATCTGTGTTCTAAAGGAGAACTAGCTTTGCTCTCGAGATATTCAGCAAGAAAGAGATTCATGTTTTGAGATTTTTGTTAGGAACGAATTGGGTATGCTGAGTTTCAAAATTTTTCACATTTCAAAATTACCTATTATCCTGAATTATAAATGTTTTGCATGAATGCTGTAAAGTGAATTTTTAATAGGAAAACGATGTGTGTGTATGTTTTGTTTGTTTGTTTGTTTGTGGTTTACTAATGGTGCTATTAATAGCTCAGAATAGAATCCAGTGGTAATTAGCATGATTAATAAATAGTGAACTGGAAAAGATGTAAAACCAGTCGGTTGTGGCCTAACTTGAAGATGCAAGCCAGTGTCTGTCTGGAGGAATCCAAAATATCCACGACATCCCGGTCAGCGTGGCCTATTTCCAGGACGAGGTATGAACTCTGAACCTGAGCAAGCAGTAACTGTGATGCCACTCATTTCGACGTTGTAGGTCAATACGTTTTACCTTTGAACTGCTGACTGCCTGTAGATGAAATTTGGTACCGGGTGACTCATCGGCAGTGCCTAATGTGTGTGAATGTGATGTTGATTGATATCCGTTCAATATCACCCCGTGTTACGCTAAGTCTGGCATGCAGGTGATAAGTTTTGAGAGCCAGTTTTGTCTCGGACTTGGCACTGTGCAGTTGGATAGGGAAGTACAAGTGTTTTCTCAGTCTTCAAGTTAGAGGAATGTGAATGTAAAGAGTTTTATTGAGAAGGCTCGTTTATAAAAGAATTGCGTTATTATTTATTATACAAATTGAATCATATACAGCATGAACGTCTAAATTTTCTTCGTTATACTTTTATTTTAAAATCTGAATGCAAGAGACGCGTAAAACACGACATTGAGCAAAGCAACATACCGCACCTAATTACGTATGTAGTCATTGTGGAGTGTGATCACCTGCTGTGTTAGCAGAACTCGGTGGTTCGACACTTCTAATACCAAGAGGCCGATATCATACGCTATCCTATGCCAGCCCTGCCCACTTCAATTGTATCAACCCATTTCCCTAGGATGTGTGTTAAGAAAGATACATAGATGTACCTAACAACTTGCAGAACCCAGCGTGGCTGTGGGATTTAAAATTGGATCAGCCCAGAATGTCACTTCTCAAACCCTTTATACTCTGAAAATTTTAATGTTATTCTGCCATTTTGCAAGTGGTCACATTCGAAGAGCTTTGCCACTGATATTATATAGGATATATGCTTCGTAATTTCTTACGCATTCTACATTTCTATCATATCTTAACTTCCTTAATATCACGCTAGTGACTGGGTAATTGGTGTCTATACCTGATGTCGTTTTCCATTATGTAACATGCTTAACGCGTACGTTTCTTTCTCAAAGTCTATATATGGCTGTAAAACGTTTTCTTACACCTTTGACATTAACCCCTTGAAGACTGAAATTACTCTACATTATAAAGGGAAATTTAGTTTCCGCTCCACAAAGAACAGAATGGGTTTCTATTAGAATTACTAGTCGGTTGATAGGAGACGGCATTCCAGTATACTCGATGTGCGATCTTTCAGGGGAGCTGACTGTGATACTGATCACTATCTGGTGGTTGCGAAAGTTAGGGAAAGACTGGCAGTAAGTAAACAAGCAGCACAGAAGTTTGATGTAGAGAGATTTAATCTCAAGAAGCTAAGTGAACTAGAGGCTAGGAAACAGTATCAGCTTAAGATCTCAAACAGGTTTGCAGCTCTGGAAAGCTTAAATGTTAGTGAGGACATGAATAGGGCTTGGGAAAACATTAAAGAGAATATCAAAATCTCGGCTCAAGAGAGTCTAGGTCTACACGAACGGAAGCAGCATAAACCATGGTTTGATGCAGAATGTGCAGAATTTTTAGATAAAAGGAAGCAGGCTAAAATTCAGTCGTTACAGAATCCAAACCAAAATAATGGAGATAATCTGCACAACGTAAGACGTGAAGCTAGTAGACATTTCAGGCACAAAAAGAAGGAATATCTGAAAGCTAAAATTAATGAAATTGAAACAAACAGTAAGAAGAAGAATATAAGAGACTTGTGTAGGGGTATCAATGAGTTTAAGAGGGGGTACCAGCCTAGAAGTAATGTAGTAAAGGATGAGAAGGGTGACCTGGTTACAGACTCCCACAGTATTTTGGCTAGGTGGAGGAATCATTTCTCCCAGCTGTTGAATATACACGGGGTTAACGATGTTAGGCAGATTGAAGTACACACGGCAGAGCCACTAGTGCCTGAGCCCAGTGCGGTTGAGGTTGAGATGGCTATTGAAAAACTAAAAAGTCACAAATCACCAGGTATTGATCAGATTCCAGCAGAATTGATTAAAGCAGGGGGTAGGATTATTCGGTCTGAAATCCATAAACTTATTATTTCTATTTGGAATAAGGAGGAATTGCCTGAGGAATGGAAGGAGTCGGTCATTGTGCCTATTTATAAGAAGGGTGATAAGACAGATTGCAATAACTATCGAGGCATATCACTTTTGTCGACTACGTACAAAATTCTATCCAACATCCTTTTGTCAAGGTTAACTCCATATGCAGAGGAAATTATTGGGGATCATCAGTGTGGATTTCGACGTAACAGGTCAACCACTGATCATATATTCAGCATTCGCCAAATACTTGAGAAAAAATGAGAATACAATGAGGCAGTGCATCAGCTATTTATAGACTTCAAGAAAGCCTATGATTCAGTTAGGAGGGAGGTCTTGTATAATATTCTCATTGAGTTCGGTATCCCCATGAAACTAGTAAGGTTAATAAAAATGTGTCTAAGTGAAACATATAGCAGAGTTCGGGTAGGCAAACATCTGTCTGACACGTTCCCTATTAAGAATGGCTTGAAACAAGGAGATGCTCTGTCGCCATTGCTTTTCAACTTTGCTTTAGGATATGCCATTAGGAGGGTTCAGGCAAACCAGGAGGGCTTGAAATTGAATGGTACACATCAGCTTCTGGTTTATGCTGATGATGTTAATATATTGGGCGGAAGCGTACATAGCATAAAGAAAAATGCAGAAGATTTAATTATTGCTAGTAAGGAGATTGGTCTAGAAGTAAATGCTGAGAAAACTAAGTACATGGTCATGTCTCGAAATCAGAATGCACGACACAATCACAACATAAATATAGATAATAAATCCTTTGAAAGGGTGGAAGAATTCAAATATTTGGGAGCAACCCTAACGAATCGAAACTCCATTCATGAAGAAATTAAGAGCAGATTGAAGTCGGGGAATGCTTGCTATCATTCGGTGCAGAATCTTTTGTCTTCGAGGTTGCTATCCAAAAACACAAAGATTAGGGTATACAGAACTATAATTTTACCTGTTGTTCTGTATGGATGCGAAACTTGGTCTCTCACACTGAGGGAGGAACAAAGACTGAGGGTGTTCGAGAATAGGGTGCTGAGGAGGATATTTGGGCCTAAGAGGGACGAGGCGACAGGGGAGTGGAGAAGACTACATAACGAGGAACTTAATGACCTGTACTCATCACCAAATATTATTCGGGTAATCAAATCGAGAAGACTGAGATGGGCGGGGCATGTGGCACGTATGGGGGAGGAGAGAGGTGCATACCGGATTTTGGTGGGGAGACCCGAGGGAAGGCGACCACTTGGGAGACCCAGGCGTAGATGGGAGGATAATATTAAGATGGATATTCGGGAAGTGGGATGGAAGGACATGAACTGGATTGATCTGGCTCAGGATAGGGACAGGTGGCGGGCTCTTGTGAATGCGGTAATGAACCTTCGGGTTCCATAAAATGCGGGGAATTTCTTGACTAGCTGAGAAACTGTTAGCTTCTCAAGAAGGCCTCTGCTCCATGGAGTTAGTTAGTTAGTTAGTTAGTTAGTCGGTTGATCTTGTGTAATCATACCAGGACAGTGTGTGGGCAGATTGCAGCCCTTCTTAATATTGCAGCGAAAGGTACGTACGGTTATCACTGGGCTTTGAAGGTTTAAATACGAAGGGCGTTCGCAAATGATTTGGACAGGGACTGCCGTTTCGGCAAATAACAAGCTGTGAGATCGCGCAAATTATCGTCGGATAGCGTAGCCGCAGCACATCATTTCACGACCAAATGGCCGCAGTCGTGCTTGCCTGTGAAAAAGTGCTACGTCATTACCAAGTCTAGTGGTCCGAAGCGTATGGATAATAGTCGCAAAATGAAGGCGATTATCATGGGCAGAGACGGACCACGTGGTTCCTGTGGAAGGAAGTCATTAAAGCGTCAGATATTCATCGTCGGTTATCTGCAGTTTGT
The DNA here is from genome assembly GCA_013340265.1 of Coptotermes formosanus. Taxonomy (NCBI): domain Eukaryota; kingdom Metazoa; phylum Arthropoda; class Insecta; order Blattodea; family Rhinotermitidae; genus Coptotermes; species Coptotermes formosanus. The sequence continues at coordinate 2,351,980 of BLKM01000221.1, forward strand.
GGAGAGAAAGCGCATGCACGCAGCACTGAATTCAACTGGGTACGGAGCTTCAGCAGTGGCAAGGAGACCGCACGGGCAGCTGTCCATGAGTGTTATCGCAGCACCCTGAAAGAATGATTTCGTGAAGCCATCCGGACACTCTCACGGGTGAGGCAGCCATGTGTAAGCTAGGAAGGGACTATGTTGAGCTAGCAGCTTTTTAGTTTTGAGCCTAAAGAACAAAATTTCTGCAAATAATGTGAGTCTGCATAATGTCCGAACCCCCGCCCCCCCTCGTATTATCACTAAATAAAAGGGGCGTAATAAATTGTTTTATTCATAAGAAGATGTTATCCAACGGACTGTAGACGTTTGAGATTTAAAACGTCTTTGATAATGTTCTTTTATACTTCTTGGAACTCTAGTAGTTTTCGTCTAGAAAAACGTTTCTAGATTGCATTGTGTCTTGTATCCCAGCCATAGAGACAAATTTGCGTAATTCCATCTTAATTGAAAATTTTATCAGATTATGCGTGAAATGGGGTTCCTAAATGAATTCCAGGAAACAAATGCCACTTACATAGTTTATTTCTTATCTCCTTGAGTGCGTTGGCATCCGTATGGGTGCTTGTTGCAATCTCTGTACCGCCGGTACGTTTGTCCGCCTGTCTGTGCACATATAATAGCTTGAAAACTGCTAAAGTGATTGAATTACGTTTTGGTATTGCGGTATTTTACGAAAACGCTTCGGAACCATTTGAGTTTTTAACCCTTTAAAGACGAAGCATATCTGTTTCATACAAGGACTCAGTGCATACCGCGCTGTGAACACTCTCCACTTCGGTTATAAAAACCAGCCTCTTAATGTTTCATAAGGCAAAAGTTGCTGTTTGTTCTGAGATCCGTACAAAACACATAAACGCAATGTGAACACCACGTAGAATTTTTGAATGTTATACCGGGTGGTACGTAAAGTTACCGCTAGGCTTTAAAACGTTAATTACATGGAACAGTTTTACGTCACATTACTTGAAGACTTACATGTGTTTCTGCACATGTGACTGTTCTTATTTCTGCTCCGCGTGTATGCATTTGCATCTGTATTTTGCGCGTCTATGTTGGCATCCATGATATGCCCACATGCACAACTTCTTTCGTGATGAATTGTGGAGATGTTGGTAGGACAAAATAAAGTCGCAGACTGTCTGGAGCTGCGGATTTGTACTGGAATCAATTTGTCGCTTCAGTTTCACCGTGCCTAAATTTCGTTTCTTTTTTGATTTATGTCTGTTATAATTTTTGGTTGTGCTACGTAATTTGTGCTTATGTTGCGAAGGAAACCACTTGCATGTTAAAGGACATGTGTCAAGATATACACGTGTGTTTGAGAGGGGATGGGCGTCGTGTTGCTTGTGCCTATTGATCCGAAGTCGTGCCACGCTGTCTCGGGATGTCTCACCAGCCACACTAGCCGCCCTCTTTCCATCCTGTTCCCATCTGCATATTTACAACTCCCAAATCATGTACTCGTGCATCTAGACTGAATACACAAATTTCCGAAGCGCTTTGTTGCCCGATGTGTATTTATCCAACCTTTACGCTTCGTTACCAATATTCGTCGCCAAGTGTACACTCTTGTTCTTACCTCCTTATCCAAAAATAATTTTTTCGCTAGATTATTATACTTATTTTCTTGTTGAGAAATCCAAAGATGGTAACATTCAAAGCTTTAATCAGAGCTGTCACTTTACTACAGTGTGAACTCTGGCCCCTGGCTCTGAAAAGTGTTCCTCAGCCTTCTTGAGCCACGACCCAGCTCGGGCCACTAGCTTTGTCTCGCGTACCCAAGAGTCAGAAATAGGAAGGTAGATGTAAAATCAATGAACGCGAACCGATATAACGAATGTGAAGTTTAAAAATTTAATTAAATGAAGATAAACATATATGCAATGACATGTGTAAGGTAATTCTTCAACGAGAGAACTGTAATGTTGAAAAGTTTTACAAATACCTAATATATATATAGTCATACGCATATTAATGTGAACCGTGACTTTGTAAAAGTTTCAAAAGGTCTTGGAATGGCGGTTTGATACTTGAAATGCTGCATCTTACGTAAGTCATATTCCCGCTTAAAACAGTTACGAAACGTGATGTATGTGTTTATGAGGGGCTGAAAAGCGTGACTGACCCAAATATGTAGCGGTAAAGGGAAGTAATATATTCAGGGCTTCACTTCCCAGAATTGACTTTTCCTGTCTTATATTCAACTAAAATGCATTGAGAGACTTGATATTTTCACCAAAACTTAGTGTATCGTCACTTTGCAGTTCGATTAATTGCTCTTAAAATTTATTAACTTTTGTAAAATAATTGTGCATATTATTGTTTCGTGACCCACTCAGAACAGCTTCGAGATCCAGACTTGGGTCGCGAAGCATAGGCTGAGAAACACTGCCTTAAGTAAAAAATATACAAATAGAGTGACGGTGTCTGAGAACAAAGTCGGCGATAAAAGAATAAGAACTCGGTGGATTTCAGGTTGTCATGGCGGTCACTGCTAGGATTACTCTCTTCTAGGATGAGAATAAATTTTCAGAAGAAGGCTCTGCATTTTTTATAATGAAGATGGAAACAGCAGTGTTCCTGAAAACACGGGTTCCTTTCGACCGAATTAAATGACGTGACACATTATTTTTAGAATAGGGGGAGTATTATAAATAAGGAAGAACATTGGCAGGAGTGGTTAAGAGTAAGGAGCTGAGGAAAATATGTTGACAAAGAGAGCAAATAACAAAGAATTACGGGAAGTTGGAAATTAATTAGTTCCATAATTTCCAGTATCATGCGATATTTTGAGAATTATGTCGCATGAACTGTCCCTGCACGTTGCGTAAAGTGGAAGCGAATACGGCATTTTTGTTGTGTAACATGGAGGGTGAGATGCCTGTTGGACCACATAGATACAGATTACAAAGTAATATTAAAATACGTACATGGGCTTGCGAAAAACCTAGGGCATGAGTCTACGAATTGTAACAGGTAGTGGATTATAGTCTGCTTACCCCTAACCAGATTATTTTGAAACGTGAGGCGAGGATGTAAGGTTGGAGATATACGTCGCGGAGTCACTGCATGTCTGTATAAAAGCCTGTCTTTCCTAGTTATGCAATATTTCACGTATCATCCCTTGCGTTCAATTGTATTAAAGTTTTTTGAAAATATTCTGTGCAATTGTAGTTGATTTATGTACCATGTCTCCAATATTGTCATACAATTGAATGACAATGACTGTTATTATTATTATTGTTATTATTATTGTTGTTGTTTTTGTTTTGTCTCTATAGTGTTTCATTTTTTGTGTATTCGTAGTGTTTTTTGTTGCATGTGTGTTTTTATGCTGAATTTATAATTGGCACTTGTGCTGTTAAGCTTGCACGTTAATAAATACCTATTGAATTGAACTGAATTTAATTTAATTTAATTTAATTTAATTTAATTTAATTTAATTATTGTGTTGCTTTATCCACTGTGCATAAGAAAATGTTAGCTTTGTGTGATGCGCTTTTCTTGCGCTGTGTTAGCTGCGACAAAAGGGATGAAGCTCAACCTTCAAGTGGAGTAAATTTTACTTTGAAACCAGATGTAGAGCAAGAACTGCCATATATTTAAACGTATGTCGCCATTGTTATGTTCATTTATTGGAAATTGGACAGGTAATGCCCTCATGTCATACGGAATTTAAGGCTATCACAGCGAAGTGGTGAAGCTTAAAGTCAATTTGAATGGTAGCTACCGCCGGCACGTCGGTAGCATTTTATTTAACCAGTCAACACGACATGGCATCCCTGAAGACTTGAATATTTATCTTCGTATTGGTTCTGCTTCGGGTGTCTGTCATACGGGTGTGGGAATGTCGAATGGGTTAATGTATCTCTGTTGTGAGTGTAATACAAGGCATTCGTCTCTCTTAAAATGTGGGGAATTTCTTGACCAGCTAATCAACGATTGATTCTTAAACTGGAGTATTACTCTTTGCGGTTATGTAACACACTGGAATTTTTAGTTTCAAACTTTGGACAAGGTTTGCTTTTTTACACTCAAGAGATGAATGTTAAATCTTGTTTATTCATACTTATTTCCTACAGAAGACACATGGTGCCATCTAGTACTCCTCTGTTTTAATCGCACAGAATTTAAGCCAGAATCTGATTAATTTCGTTCCCCATCAAAAACTTAAGTACTGAGTTTATTAGTTGTTTTCTATACGCACGGAACTTGATCTATAACTGCAAAGAAAATACACGAATTGGAAAGGAGTGCAAATCATACACAGAAAAAATGAAAAATGCATGACTAATTGAACCATCTCAAAATAAGAGTTGACGTATGAAACCTAGAATACAGTAAGGATGCTAAATTGGGTCTTAGAAAAACAGCCTGTGCAGTGGGGGCTGGAAGAATCGTCTAAGAATGCGGCCCGATGGGAGACTTCTGTGCACACAGCAACATACTTTTGGGTTTCTTACAAGTAAGGAGCTCTTTAGTCCTCTGGGGTATGTACTCTTATAAATTTTTCAACCAAAGATCTTGAACGGAAAATTCGTTTTTTTTTTGTTTCGTGGCTTGTTAGCAGCGGTCTGCAAAATACTTCGCCTACTTCAGCAGTTATTATTGAGCTCGTTGAGATGTCATCTGTTTCGGGAACGTAAGGTTCTTACTGTATACTTATGAGCCGTCATTCTCGACCTTTTAGTTAAGTTGAAAATTTACAGCTCATTTTAGTATCTTACGTAATAACCCAGTCTCATGTGTCTCCAAAGCATTTATTTCCCCTGGTATTCTCGTACCCAAATGTTTAGGCAAAAGAATGCACATGTTTTTGGACAGTCTGTGTAAATTCTTAAATAGGCTCCTTAAAGTATAAAACGTGATTTACAAAGTTTTCTTGACAGTTTGGGGGAGTGACACATTTTAGCCTAGTAGCTCTAAGAGGATATCTTAATACTGTCCTGAGTGTAGAATATGCCATGTCACATTGCCTAGGGCTTAGCACTTTGTCAGAATTCATTTGGTCCCGTGCATTGTGAAGCACTTTAGCAAAGAGGTCTGATTCCGTGCATTAACCTATTATATTACATGTCTTAAAGTTGAGGAACATAATGTGTAAAACATTCGCTGACAGATAGGGATTTTAAGCTCCATTATCATGGGTTATAAGCAACGTAAGAAAATTAAATAAAACTTTTATTAAACCAGTTCTGATGTAGACTTTGGCCCAGTGACAAGTCGACCTACAGCTAACAAATTCTTGTCCCTAAAACACGGAAATTCCTATTCGAATATCAGCCAATAAGTGACGGGGTTCCAGGGTTTATCTGTGTTGTTTTGTAGTCTTGTAAACTTGTAATGGAATGTTCCGACGTCACTGATTTAACGAACAGGTAAAATCTATAAGCAGGGCTTGGTCCGAATTGGGCTTTAGTCGCACTGTCATCATCATCATTCTATCATTAACCGGAATTTGTTTTTGTAGGAGCTAATAGCTACCTAAGCGTCATTAGGTGCTTTCGCAAAATTGCGAAAAGCAACTATTAACTTCGTCATGTCTATCCGTCCGTCCACCTGTATGAATGGAACAACGCGGCTCACACTGGACGGGATTTCACGAAGTTTGATATTTGAATATTTTTCGAAAATCTGTCGAGAAAATTCACGTTTCATTAAAATCATACGATAATAACAGCAAGTTCGCATGAAGATATATGCGTATTTATGATAAAGTCTCGCTGAATTCTTCATAGGATGAGAAATTTTTCAGATAAAAGTTGTAGAGAAAATCAAAGCATACATTTTATGTTCAACAATTACTTTGCCGGAAACCTTTTCGTTTATGAACTAATTTGGAAAATATAATAGAGCCAGAGAGACCACAGATGGCAGTATAGGACGGCGCTTGCGCTTTGCTTGCTGGAAAACTAAGGCTACAAACACACACTCAGCATATGTAATAGCCTACTTATTTCTATTCAACGTCAGCAATGCCTACGCGAACGCGCCTCAATGTTACTTTATACATGCGTTGCGTGTCTCGTTTCTTTCGTGTTTGAACTTCCGTGACTAATATGTTACGTGACTGACCGCACTATCCCCTTCCATAGAGACAGTATTAATATCAGAGATCATTACGGGTAAGTTTGTCCCCCCTGCTGCTCATCGCTTAGCTGTCAGGTAATCTAAGTTTGCCTTTACTAACTCTTCGTGTTACGAATATCAAAGATGTTTGCATTAACGCATTATTAATAGCAATCCTTTGGGACTGTGAAAAACGTCAAGCGATACAGATGTCACTGGCTACTGTCTGCAGATCGAAGGAGTCTACTGTTCTTTTGCATGTGTCTTAGCAACACGAGCATTATTTGGTTGCCATTAAAGTTGTTGAACAGCGCCATTAAGTTTTCTATTCCTGTTTTCGTTGTATTTGCCATTTTTCATTTTGTTTGCGAATTTTAGTATTGTATGGAACGTATGCATAATGCCTGTAATTTCCAGAGCGGTGAAAACCTAGATTGTTGCATTTAAGGTTATGAAGTGTGTGGTGTGGTTAAGTGGTTTCCAGCTTTTCAGAGTAACGTGCTGCCTCCATGGTCTCAAGGTAGAAAAACAAGGCTGCAGATTTCTCCAGAACTTGTGGTAATCACAAAACTACAAGGAGTCATAAGCCATATACCGTAGGTGTAAGAGTCAAAGTAATGGTCGTTTTAATTAAATTACTAGTTACTGTAATAAATAATACTGGTTTGCTTTTTAACGTACTGTCGAAATTATATTTACCATGTACAAACTTGTAAAGATAATGGTGAATTAGCATACCCATTGAGATCAACGTGAAGTGGTGGTTTATATCATACAATTCAGGGAAGGATTTGCAAATGCCTCATCCCGTTGTATTGCATAATATTAATCAGTTTTTCCAGTCAAACACAACTTTTCTTTTTAATGTTATTGTTATTATTGATATATGGCTACTACATGTTTCGGCCCACTAGTGGCCATCATCATGTACAGAGTACAAAAACTAAAAGAAGGTGTAAAGGTTGAGGCCTCTCCTTTTTTACATAAAAGTAAATTTAACAACTTTTTTTAAAAAGTATAGAAGGTACAGTGTCTGTTATTCCCATATAGGGAATACCTTATATAGTTTAAAAACGTTAACATTTACTTTTATGTAAAAAAAAGGGGAGGCTTCAACCTTTACACTTTCTTTTAGTTTTTGTACTGTGTACCTGATGATGGCCACTAGTGGGCCGAAACATGTAGTAGTCATATATCAATAATAATAATAATAATAATAAAAAGAAAATTTGTGTTTAACTGGAAAAACTGATTAATAAATACAGGTATCGCCAGAACTGCTTCGAATTTCGTATTTTAAACATTAAAAATTTAACAAAATGTGACCCTAAAATTATTTTTTCTCCAAACTGAGTCAATTGTGACTTCAATCATAACAATTTATGGAATACTTCTGTGTTGACGCGCGTGTGATGCACGTGTATAGCCTTAGTATTTCACAATCCTCTGTACGAATGATTTTCCTGATGATGGCAAAGCACAGACCGAAACGTGTAATTAACACTGTAAACAAAGAAGAAAGATTTAACATGAGCCTGTTGTTTACAGAGATTGTGCTGTATTAATTGTCACTTGTGTGGTATATTTACCTTAATGCACTCTACACATTTGGAAACCTATGTTGTCCCTGGCTGAGGTATCTGTAATTATGGAAAATTAATTAATTTGAATTCGAATTTTACGAATGATTTTGAAATAACGCTAAATAGGAATCTGTGCGAAATATCTGTAAGAACCAGAAGATAGGTTTCTCTACGTTTTATTTGGCCTGTGTTTCTTTTCGCTTGATATTTTACGATTTTCATGTATTTTATTGCTACTTTTGCCTTATACTCGTAAGTAGCCTTGTGTTCCTACAACCCATATGTAGAAGCTGAGGTCAGTACGATACGCCGTTTTGTATTTATCAGAGTTCGTCTAATTGCTTTTCTCTTCTTCTTACGCAGAGTGTGCCAGCGCTTATGTTTGGCTGTTTGTGGAACAGATTTGAAACCTTGAACTCTGGTGTTTGAGAGGGATGTTTCGGCCGTTATCTCCTTATGTAATTATTCCTATACATTTTATTCGGAAAGTCTGATGTGTGATATTGATCCGGATGTCGGCTATTCAGACGGAAGTTTTCTTACCTTTGTTTAGTACCAGTAGGGTTATGCCGAGAGAGTAGGCCTATCCCAAACTTGACCATGAGCGCTTCCTTTCACAGTCTTTCAATTAATTATGTTCATACAATTTGTACCATCCAGTGTGAAGTGGTCTGAGATCTTGACTTTACATGAACCATAAATTAAACAAATAACTAACGAGCTGAAGCTCCCATTTTTTGCCCGGGATGTGGTTCAATTTATTGTTAATTTCACAACACGTACTAGGGCAAATGAACATTCAAATTAGTACTCATGTAATTGGAAAATGCTGGGAATGAAGTTTAAAATGAAATTCAGAAAAATCTGCCGTACACCGCAGTAGCGTCCTTGGCTGCAGTGTATATTGACAAGCTTAGAGAGTAGATTTTGTTGTGTGTTTTGAAACATTATTTTAACTCTTGCAGTAGGAAACGGGAACAATGTATGTAGTGCAGGTATAATGTAACATTGTGGCGCGTTCGCCTAAGCATTACTGCGATGGAAACACAAAAACGTGTTCTGTGTGCATTATTCAACTCTATTTCAGTGTCAACAACATAAAATGATTTTTGCACGAAAATGCTTTTATCACGAATTTTTGTTGTCGTCAGCAACAAAGCGTATTTAGGTCTTCGCGTAAAGTGCCGAATTTTAACCGAAGTTACGTTTTCTCGACAGATATTCGTAGAAGTTCTCAGTACAAAATTTCACGGAAATCCATGCAGGTGGAGCCGCGATGATACATGCGGACAGACAGACGGACATGACGGAGCTCATAGACACTTTTCGTGATCATACGGATGTAATTAAAAAGACGTAAATTGACAGAGAAACTACAAAGTATGTTTCATACGAAGTAGTCAGCAGGACAAAAGAAAGTTTTACAATGTGTAAAGGATACAGTAGTTTTCCGTTAAGCAGACATTTCACCGGCCTTCTCAGAACTCCGGCTTCTCACCTATGGGACAGTGTTTCTTTCTGAAGACAGTTCATACAAGATTTGCAAGTGAAAAGGTACGAGTGCGACACATGTTTGGATTCTCGGCACCATTTCATCAGCTTGCAGTACCACCAGAAAATATTCTGTACAGCTGACAAGTCAGCACATCATTACAACCTCGGTCCGCCATTTGGAGTCAGTCTCAAGAAGCTGCAATAGTCGCTGAGCTGCCCACGAAAGTGCCCTATTCTATGGAACCCACAAGTTTATTACCGTATTTACAAGAGCCGACCACTTGCTCCTATTCTCAGCGATATGCATTCAGTCCACAACCTGCAATCCTACTTATTTAAAACTCATTTTGATATAATCCTCATGTCCACACGTATGTCTCCAAAAGGCGTTTTCTTCAAGTTTCCCTACAAATACTTTTTACTCATTTCTATTCTGTCTTATATCTGCTAAATGCATCTTCGGTTTTGTTTTCTTAGATTTGATCATTCAAGTGAAGTGAGATTTTACATTCTAGCGCCGACTAATATAAATATTACGATCTTATGGAGTGTAACACCTGTAGTTCGGGATGTAGGTGCCAGCGATGCGGATGAATTTGGTCCCCTCATTTTCGGCATAGGAGGGAGTTCTCCGCAGCCGTTCTGTTCTCCTCTGTCACGGTTAGAATTTCCATGGAAGGTGAAGATAATGGCTGTCTAGGCTCCCGCCTTTTTTCCTACGTTGTTTTCCTCCACCCCTCTCTGGTCTGTGCCGCTAAGCTCAGGCAGCTTTTCTCTATCAAACTTTATCGCATGTTTGTCACCACCAACAGTCATGTGAACAGAATGGTTGAACGACAGGAGGGGACGAGCAGAGTATAGAGAAATATGCTGGAGGGCGAAACCTAACAGAGCGAGGGAGAAGGAGACGAATTCGATCCATTGGGCTGCTTTACACGGCCTCACAGTAGTAGTTTATGGCGAGAAGTACACGTTAGTTTTAATTCAGTGTGTGCCTATATCTTATCAAAATTAGAAATGTCTACGCGTGTAGGCATTATTTTGTATCTGGATTTGCGTTCTGTACCGTGAACCGGGTTTGGTGTATAACCTTCATACAAGAAAGCGTTAAGTGACGTGACTAATAAGAAAATGAAGATTGCGTGCGAGCGTTTGGTGAAGAAGATACTGACTTCTGTCGAAATTCATTAAGAGAAGCAAACATTATCCCACTAATCATTATTTTATACATTTAATTTAGACTGTTTATTACCTCTGTCATAATGAATGTGATCTTCAGAACTGACTTTGATTATTCAATGCGTAGGTCGCAACTCAGTTATAGAATTACTATAAGTTTGTTCCGTGTTCTCTGTCATTGAATGAGTGAATTCTTTCCAGAAGGTTTATAGACCTCTCCTGTAGGTCTGTATATCAGTTCTTTGAGATTTCGACTGTATTTTCTTGGCACATTACATTTTGAAACCAATAAGTAACCTCTGTTAATTATGTGGTTAGTTATTAGACTATTTGACTACACCATGAGAAATGCAGAATTTACTCAACGTCATGTGGGAAAGCCGCAGTCAGGGACGTATCCCGGAATCTGTTAAAAGCGTCGAAGGAAATCACAGCAATTGTCCCGTTAACCGATCTACCAACCGTGGTACGATGCTGAGGTATCCTGATTGTCACTCAAACTCGTTATCGATACTGGATGATCGATAGGATTTTATTTTTTCTTTCATAAATATAGTTGTAATTATTAGGTTAGATTTGGTGTCAACATATTATGCTCGAAATGTTCTAATTTGCCTCCCAAAAATCATATTAAATTTAGTAACTTATTATTCCATCCCTTTCGAGGTTATCGTGTGCCTCCCAGTCTGGTTGTTCCCTCTTTTGTTGCCGGGCATTCTTCGTAAGCTGCTGATAGGCCCATACTGTCGTGATCTTATTCCTGCCGTTCGTCATTTGTTGCTAACCCGAGTGAATTTTCTTTTATAAATTAAAATATAGTGTTGTAAAGCACTTTTATGTCGAGTGATGTCATTTATTGTGTTTTATATTGGAAAATTTGCGGTTATTCTGACGATGAAATGTGTATTAAGGTCTTCTGAGATGTAACCTGCCCAGTTTACTCTGCAGGTGGGGGCATCGGGTTCCTCCGAAGCGGTGGTACGTATTTACGAAATTATATGGCATCACACCTAGGAGGGTCGATGAGGTAAGTGTGCACAGCCCACAGTTTCATAACTAAAGTATCCATAATATTTGTGCTTACGTAGGGAAATTCGTTGCCGAGGGACTTTTGTCTGTTTACGAGCGGTGAAGGAAAATCTTGGAGAACACATTTAAAGATGATCGCGATGTGCAAACTGTTGCAAAATGATGGCTTCTAACACAGTACACGGACTGGTATCAATAGGGGAGAGAAGCTGATCCCACGGTATGTTAAATATCTCAGTTCTGGAGGGAAGTGTAGGACCTATAGTGGTTTAGCAGTACGATTGAATGTAAACTGTTATTATTAGAGCTGAAAATAAAAAAAAAGTATGTACATTTTAAATGTATTTTCTGACCGATCTTCTAAACAAAACAGTTTCCACTGCTTGTCACTCTCCCTGTTTTTACTGTGCGCTTCCTTTTGTGTTGTTCTTTTTGTATTAATTACTATCAATTTTAATAAATATATGCGTCAATTGTATAATTTTTACGACCACATTTTATTTTACTCAGATGGTTATGCATTCATACTTAGCGCATTTGTAGCGAAGAGCTGAAAAATTGTATCCATTAGCTTAGACCTGTCTGTCCGTCTCTTCACCTCTCTATCCGCAGATTTGTTACGGCGTGCGTACAACACTAATACATTTCCCAAATTTTTGTACTGTGTATCGTTAAACTTGCTGTTACGTCACGGAGTTCATCTGTGAGGAAGGACGCTATGTTCAACGCATTGCGTAGGGGCATTTTCTAACATGTTCACTTGTACAGCTGTGTTTTCGTGCAAATACATAGTGAACCAAAAGTACGTGTGCACCTTTCAGAAGTGTGATACAGGTTAGACTCGAAGAAGCAGTGAATGTACAGCACCTATTACAATAAGTGTTGAAAGTGACGCTCACGGGAATCTGACAGAGGTCACGTGTGCCATATGAAGTGTTTTGTGTGACGGACTTCACACCGCCAACACAGTGCAGCGCCCTTCTTGCGCAGGTGCACTGGGGCTTCTGATTTACTATGTATTATAGATGGCAGTTCTTCTTCTATGGAAACGAAGTGGTGAGGTCAATATGCATATGTGTACCTTTCTTTAGTGTTGTGTTTGTATTTATTGCCTCTTGCCAAAATTTCTGTAGTTATTTGCCTTTAAATTAGTCGGAAACAAACTGTTTTAAGGAAATGGAAATAATAAATTTATGTTAAAAGGCCCTTCTTACTTATGTTTAATTTTGTTAGCAATTGAAGGCAGGAGGTTGGGGTCGTAGGAAAGGTCTCAGCGGTGATAAAATCTTCAAGTGGTGCTAAGTCCAGAATATTCGTTTTAATTACTCCAGTTAATACATTTGCGTGGTGAAAATATAATACTAAAGTGGATTTTGTAACACATTCTGAAGGTTTAAAACTAAGTGATCACTGATGATCTTTGTGAACACGATCATAAACTTTGTGTTTACCTAAATGGACGAATTTCGTGACCGACCAGTTACGTGTCATCATGCTACAGACAGACTCCCTGCAATGGAATGATCTCTTAGTGTAACTGGGAGGGTGGGTGGGTGGGTGGGTAGTAGGTAGGTAGGTAGGTAGGTAGGTAGGTAGGTAGGTAGGTGGGTGGGTAGGCAAGTAGGTGGGTGGGTGTGTAGACAGGTAGGTGGGTGGGCAGGTAGGTGAGTGGGTGGGTAGGTTGGTAGGTAGGTAGTAGGGAGGGAGGTAGGTAGGTAGATGGGTGGGTGGGTGTAGGTAGGTAGTTGGGTTGGTGGGTAAGGTAGGCAGGTAGGCGGGCGGGTGGGTGGGTAGGTAGGTAGGTAGGTAGGTAGGTAGGTAGGTGGGTGGGTGGGTGGGTAGATAAGCAGGTAGTGGGTAGGTAGGTAGGTAGGTAGGTAGGTAGGTAGGTAGGTAGGTAGTTAGGTAACATATGGAGTGACGAAATTCTGAGATTATTTATTACAATTCATCCTTCATTTGCTGGAGCTTCATTTCGTAAGTTGTAAGGTAGAAATTTAAACAGAAGTGTTTATTTAACAGAAAAATAAAATGGTAGCTCTTGCTCTGTCCCTGCCATTACTCTTGTTGAAATAGCTCTCTGGAGACTGAGTTCACTTCCTCCTCATCTTCGTTCTTCGTCCCATTTGTTCTTAAGATTTCGCACTTCGCCACAACTCCTGTTCCTAAAGTGTTTCCTTTAGTGGTATTTGGTAATCGGTAATCAATCCGAGGTTTCAGCATCCTTTATTGATTTCTAATACAATATACAAAAACGGGAAACACAGTGTAATCCTAATTCTTTCTATTACATCTTCTTTCAAAGAGTGATTTTGCGCTTGTGTAACCAGGAGAAGAAACAAAGTCGTACCATGCGTTTGGGTTGTGGCTGGAGGAGACGGTCCCCCGAATGCGAAGGGTAGCTGTGGACAGATTAAACAATGGAATACCTGACAGTACCTGATCTCGAGTTTTAGCGTACCCTGGGGAAAATTTTATGAACGCATGGAAGTTTCATAATATTTTCTATGAACCCAGCGATAAATTTATATGTAAAAGAATTATCCTTACTTCAGGGTTGGCCTTAGGCCGACTGTACCGATTTCACGCAATGGGGCCCGCGCTTACGCGGGACCCATTGCGCTTATCGGAGTTTCGCGCATTAGTAATTTTTAAAAATACGCGTAACGAAAACCAGATCTCACTAGAGAAAAACTCTGTGGACCAACATCTCCATCGTATACATACTGAAGAAACCGATTACAAAAATGTGTTCTTCTAAACGGATGATGTGCCTTCAAAGCATGGACTGCCGTTGCCTTACACGGTCGCAGTTGTTACCGTTTTGTGGCACTTCGTGCAGACGTTCTCGAAACACACGTCTCCTGAGCTGAAATATTTTCTCCGACATTTTCCAGCAGACATATTAGAAATAGAGCTGCACTAAAAATACACGCTGTTCAACAGTTCCACTAGGATTTGAAGGGTTAATGCATCTTCATATATGCCCTTTCTGTAAGAAATTGAAACTTTCAAAGACCGTTGTTAAGGATACGTACCACTTGAACTAATGTTAGAAACTGTGCACTTCGCCCGCACGTTGTATATAAGAGCATGTCAAGGTAAATGTCTTCAAATATAATTCAACTGTTGATATTTATGAGGATTAGAGCCTGTATTCTCTCTGGGATAGGAACGAAACTTTAATGTGAACTGTAGATCCACGTGAGCTCTTAAGTTTTAATGAAGTTCGTTGCTTGGAGTTTAAACTCCAGTTCATAAACCTGTAATGATAAGAGGAAGTGACTGATAGTGGAGGAAATGCAAGCTCGTCTGTCGGATATGTGATAAAATTCACTTACGATCGGTATCAATTGATGATGAATAATGCGAAAAATCTGTAAATTTCTGTAGCAACTTGTTTTCATGTGCTTGACGTAACACAAATACTGATTGTAAGTTGGATGTCTCACTGTGTTCGTTGACATGGAAATATTCCAATTTCGACAGCAGAAACTTCCTTAGCTGGCACTGAAAGATAGCGCACTGTTAGGCGCGTTCGCAAAATTGCGGAAAGCGGCTATTAGCTTCGTTATGCCTGTCTGTCTGTCTGTCTGTCTGTCCGTCCGCTTGGAATAATTCGGCTCCTACTGGACGGATTTTCATGATACTTGATATTTGAGTATTTTTCGAAAACCTGTCGAGAAGATTCAAAGTTTCATGAAAAAAATGACAAGAATGACGGGTACTTTACATGAAGACCTATGTATATTTATGATAACATCTCGCTGAATTCTTCGTAGAATTCTAAATGTTTCAATAAAAGTTGTAGACAAAATCAATACACGCATTTAATGCTCAGTAACTTTTTCCGAAAATCGTGCCGTTTGTGAGATAATGTGGAAAAATTTTGTAGAGTCGTACACGCCACAGATGACAATGTAATACGGCGCATGCGCTTTGGATGGTGGATGACTAAGGCTGCACGCTCTCAGACTATATAATATTTATTGCTTTCCCACGACAAGAATGGTTACGCGAACGCCCCTCAATGTTACGTTATACGCACATTGCCTGTCGTGTTCCTCACTTGCGCTGCAGGTTCTCACTGTGTAGACCAGCAGTTTCGGGTTTTGACGCGGAAAGAGCACACTGTCTGGAACGTCAACTTTAATAGATGGCACGGAGAGATCTCAGTGTTTGAAACGGTAATTGTAGTAGGCTACGTGGCATGGAGAGACCATAATGTCTGAAATGGCAACTTCCATAGATGGCGCGGATATATCTCTGTCCCTTTCTAGAGAGGCAACTTCACTCGATGGTACTGAAACATTCGACACTCCAGTGCGGCCGTCTTCGTCGTTGGCGCTGAAGGATCTCTCTGTTTTTGAAAGGCAACTTCAGTAGATGTTGCTGAGAGATCGCACACTCCTGAAACCACAATAATCGTTTTGGCTTGGGTAGATTTTACAGACCGGTGTGGCAAATTCTGTCTGTGGCATAGGATGTATGAATTCCATTTCTGTACGATTAATGGAGTAGGTTCAGAACAGTTTACATTTGTAGCACCTTCACATAAACAGATGAAATACGACACGACATTGACTTTTACACCGGCAAATATAACGGCCGGAAAGGCAATGTAAAAGACAAAGTAGAAATGTGATGTGGCATGGTGGTGATGATGATGATGATGATGATGATGATGATAACAGTGCAATCAATATGTAATGTAATATTTAAAGGAAAGTTATAATTAACTATTGAGGTAGAATATGTTTTACAAGCACATGCTATTTTCATTGTGAAAGAATACGAGAGATTGTAATTACACAACAGGAAGATTTTAGGAAACAGCGTATGTAAACAGAGTGAGAAAGTTTTTTCGTGAAATTTGCTACTGGGGAGTGTTATACGAAAATCTGTCGAGACACTCCAGATTTGGTTAAAATCGGGCAACATAATTGGGCATTTTACATTAAGACCTATGTTTATTTTTATTGAGTGGGGAAATGAAATAATGAATGAAAGTCAGAATTTTTAGGCGCGTTCGCGTAAGTCGCGTAAAGCGCCATTTAGCCTCATCTCTCTCCTTCCGTGTGTCTGTCCTTATGAATCAGCACAGTTCCCGCTGGACGCATTTTCATAAAATTCGATATGGGAGACTTCTACGAAAATATTTCGAGAAATTCCAGATTTGGTTAAAATATGATAAAAATGTCGGGTACTTTACATGAAGACTTACGTGCGTTTCGTATTGTTACCAACGACATATGTAGTGCACCAATACAGGAAACGCATTGCCCTGCTTCCGTGGAAACGTTTTGAATATTCATTACATTTTTGAAA
Source organism: Coptotermes formosanus (assembly GCA_013340265.1). Lineage (NCBI taxonomy): Eukaryota > Metazoa > Arthropoda > Insecta > Blattodea > Rhinotermitidae > Coptotermes > Coptotermes formosanus. The sequence goes on from BLKM01000221.1 coordinate 2,368,707, forward strand.
GCGATGTGTGTACGTCAACAATACAAACGGAACGCATTGCTGCGTTTCCAGTGCGCCAGTGGTTATGAGATCGCGGCACAGTGTTACGTCATATGTAGGCCACGTTGCCTACCTTGCTGCAGTAGTGTGTAAACCATAACAATATAAATGGTATAAGGTCTCAGAGAAAAATCTTAATGGCTCGAAATTTCGGGATTTTTAATACTTAGTTCGTTGTGGTGTGATAAGGAAGAAGATATGCCGTAACAGTTTGTTAAAATAGCTGTAAAGTACTTACAGCTGAACGATGAAACGGGGTTTTAGGCGATATACCTAATTGTAATGCTGGCACTTGAATGAAGTTCCCACGTGAACGTCTGTACGTGATGTTGAATTGTAAAAGGATTCTTTTTTGAAATTCTTATCGCAAGGAATGATTATTATGAATGTTAATCTCATTTTAATTTGTTTGTTACTTTCCGTATTATACTTTTTCACCTAGTGGGAGCGAGCGCCTTGTAGGTATTGAACAGAGCAGATTCTTTCGACACTGGTGTGCCTTCGGACACCCGGCATCCTGCTTTTCTTCCAGCGAGAAAAGAAGGGAGAAGGAATCAGCCTCAGCAGATGAAAGAGACACAAGGATGCTGAAGAAGATTGAAAACAAAAGAACATGTATGTGCGTACAGAAAAAAAGTTTCGCTCCGGGACCATGCTTGGGGGGCGGGGGAGCTGCAACGCGCTACGTTTGACATCACAGTAGGGCTGCAAACTGATTGGACAAGAGAGGTTAAAATTTCGCTGGCGCATGCGTCCTTAATTATTGATCTGCCTGGTTGTGATCCAGGGGCCTGAAGGCCTAATGCAAGCCGGTGGTGATGGTGACGGCGGCGGTGGCTCTACCGAACTAAAGGGGGGTCGGGGGTGGTGCAGAGGGAGGGACTGTAGAGAGCGGGCCTGCCTCCGCGTTGCCTACTGGGTTTTGGTGCGGGAAAGAGCTTACTGGTGGACTGGTCCAGGCAAGATGCTGCGCTCTGCGGTGTGTGAGCTCTGAGAGGGACTTGGCTGTACACCGTGGTTGTGGTGGTGTAGGAAGACGGACAGGAACTGGTGGAAGAAGAAGGAGGAACACTTGTCTGAACACCAGCAGCAAATAGATCCGGAAGCCGGCAGCTGGAGACACAGTTTCGCACCAATGTATTCCAACAGCAGCAGGTGAAGAAGGGCACCATGGACTCACCAACAGCCGAGGGCTGCCCCACGGACCAAGGGCCTCCTCTTCCAGCAATGCCGCGGTGGCTGCTCTTCGTCTGCATATGCATTTGTCTTCCACGCGGTAAGTCTGATTACGTTGCAGACACATTGAGGGACGGAAGACACTTAGAAATTTCAGTTACCTTACAAATATGAAGGATATTTGAGACAAAAACTGAGATTCCAATGAATAGATATTCGTATATCGCAAAACCGTATTCTCCTATTATTTCTCACGTTAGACCTGGGCGTAGATATTGATGTGAGCTTGTCTTAACGCTGTAACACCTTCTGTCATTTCCCTCACAGAGTGTAGATATATCTTACTGCTTGAAGCCAGTAAGGTAAGTTAACTAGTTTCATGCAAATGTTGCAGAAAATTCAGTTTTTATTTGTTTCAAATAAATATGACCTATTCTACAGATGACGTGATTTGTTATATAGACACAATACGTCTGTAGATGCTTACACTGAAAACATAACGTACATATACGTTACAAAACCAGTTTTCCGGATCCAATATGAATACGAAAGGATGCACCTGTCTGTGTATTCATTTGCCTTTCATGTCTTTATAACTTGTTGGTCTTTCCTCCTACAGCCAGCAAATCTAATGGCTGGTTTTGTTGGAAGTGCAGTCAGCGTGAATTTCCGGATCCCAAACCTTAGTTACTGGAGTGTAATGAATACGTTCACTTGTTTTAGGAATTCATATTTTTGTCCTCCTGTGTTATGTTTGAGCCTTTTCATCTTTTGCATGGCCCTTCTGCGTGTTTATAACTTTCGGTTGGTAATGAAAAACGAACTTTTTGGGTCTGTTGTTATAAATTATCTTTCTTATCTTCGTGTACTGAAGCAATATCAATTGAATAAATGCATGTTGAGTGGAGTAATATACATCCGGCAATATATGCAAGTATTTGCTTATGTGTCAGTATTGTCTGAGTGCATATCTATGCAGCTATAATTAATATGGTGCTAATACGTCTACTTTTTAAAGTGTTTTGTGTGAATGATATAAGCATACCTGCAATTGTGTTGTGACCCTGTTTCTTTCATATACGTAATCTACCGTTATTTTGGGGCACGCGGTGGCGAAGTTGGTTGAGGCATTGCGCTACAAGTCGGAAGGCCGCGCGTTCGATTCCCGATGGAATGACAATTTTCATTTGCATAATCCTTCCGGCCGCATTATGGGCCTGGGGTCGACTCAGCCTCTAAAGGAAATGAGTACCAGGAATAGTTACTGGAGGTAAAGGCGGACGGTACGAAGGGCTGACAACCTTACCACCTTCATATGCCGATTGTCTGGAAATCTGGGAGCCTGAACCTCCGGGAACCCTAGGGGCCTGTCTAGGCCTGTATAGGGATAGCTTTACATTTTTTGCCGTTAATTTACTGAACTTTTAAAGTTATGGTTTCCCTAAAGCTCTTTCAGTGTTATCCTACGTATGCTTGATCTCTGTGTACCTTGTACATTACATTATTACCCGATTCTTTATTGAAGTTTACGTTCAAATTAATATAGAATCTGAGAAAATTTCATACTAACTATTTAACTCAACAGAACGGAGTTATTTTTGAAAATCTGACAGGTGCTGAGCTGTCCCGTATTTCTCCTCATTTGATGCAACTCAGATTTCTTTGCCGTGCTCAGAAGAATCCACAGCTGATCCTTACCTTGGATCAGAAGAGGTCAGCACGCACCCTTCTGTTTCTATAAGATCTCGAACTTTAATATAATCTTCCTATCTGTTCATAATTCTTTCAAATACTGTCTTTCGCTCATATTTTCCTAAGGAACGTTTGATGCACTTCCTTGCCCTTCTGTGCTTGATCACATGCTTCGTAATCTCATACTGGTTGATGTGATGACCCTCATAACATTTGGGGAGGAGTGAGAATCGTGAAGCCCTCTTCATGCAATATTCCCTATTCTCGTATTCTTGCAGCCTGTTAAGCTCTCAACCGTCTCTTCGCGAAGACCGTACTCTCCCGGCGAGAGACAGAGTCTCACGCTAAACAATTGGAAAATTATATTTTTAAATGTTGAATTCTTTAATTTCTAGATGGAAGGCAGAAAACAAATGATTCTGTACCGAAAGGCAGCACGCATTCCCCACATAAAATCGGTTCTTAGTGCCTTCATAAGTGCAGTTTTGATTTGTTAGTGTCATTCTCAAATACATGAATTCCGCCATATTTGTGCTGCATTCTGGTGACGAGACTTAAACGTATGGGCCTGTTGATTTTTGTCTGCCTTTCTTATGTACGAACTTCATTACTAGCAATATTAGAGAGCTTCTGTGTTTTTTATTATAATATATTTACCTCTTCGTCTAGTAAAATAACATTTGCGTGGACCACAATTGAAGTTTCTTGCGCCTTTGTAGTAGCAGCTCCTAAAGGACACTTAAAAACTGCAATAATAAAGCAGCTGTTTTGTTCAGACAAATTTCTGTAATATAATGTAAAATGATTTATTTCGTGAGGTTACAAAATCAGACTATATCTCTGCAAACAATAAATCTCTTAACTGAGTTTAGTATGAGGGCTTTTGTGAATACGGCGGTGAATCCTAATTTTCTATAAGAGGGGAGAAATTTCTTCAAATTTTAAGCCCGAAATTTGGCTGAATAATATTAAAGAAAGTCGTTTTCCCCATCACAGGAACATCTCGCATTAACGAAATCGATAAACCTTCGGCGTTTTTATGGAAATAATATTTTTTATAAGAATCGTGCTTAATACAGGAATGCTGTCTGTGGGTGCAACGTAGAGTTCCTTAGTGTTAAATCCGATGGTGCGTACGTACGGCAGTACTATATTTTAAATGCTGGAAATCAAAGTAATGCCTTCGTGCAGTGTTACGTGTACCAGATTTCAGTGTGATGGTATCACTTGAAATATCATAGACCCTTTACCCTTTATGCCTTGCACACCAGCGCTTCCAAGCCGTTGTAAATGTGCTCCCAACTGGCGTATGCAGCCCCATAAGAGCCGGTGTATGGGGGGATGTGTATGAGGTATGTTTAAATAAATTGTAAAACCGAGTAGAAAGAGCTAGAAACGTCTTGACGGCTTTCTTTTGTATGTACAACGTTTTGTATGCATGGAATAAATAAAACAGTGTTTAAAATGTGAAAGACCCTCTGTCTTGTGTTTCTAATGCGCGACAAAATTAAATAGGGTTTCGGGGTGAAAATTACTCGTACACTGCTGCTAAATATGAAAACGCGTATTTCACCCTGAGACCAAGGGATACGTGTATTTCGCTCTGAAACCAAGAGATAAATGTATTTCATTCTGAGACTAACGGATACGTGTTTTTCATTGTGAGACCAAGGGATACGTGAATTTCACCCTGAGACCAAGGGATACGTGTATTTCGCTCTGAAACCAAGAGATAAATGTATTTCATTCTGAGACTAACGGATACGTGTTTTTCATTGTGAGACCAAGGGATACGTGTACTTCAGTCTGAGATCAAGGTTTGTGTGGAAAGTAAGATACTCTGTAACGCTGTTGTACTATGATTTGTTCATGCGGTGTATATTGATTGCGCTATATGAAGTACGGACGGAATTCAGAATGTTTGCAAAGTTATGTTGTTTCACGGAATGGAAACTCGTTTTTCTGTGAGGTTCAGAGACGGTCACTAAGCATCAGATCGTAGCAGATAATCTGAATGTTCTACACAAACACACAGAAATAATCCATGAATTTTAGGAGAGTGTATATTAGAGAGCGTGCTCTGTCTGTAGCTGTGTATATTAGTGACTACAAACGTGCTGAATATGCGGTTAATTTCCGTCTCTTTGACAGATACATTTGAGTTGCTGTTACCACGCTTTGAAGCCTGACATTTATAAATTAAATTTAAAAATGTACTACCTCGCACGAAGCACAACATTTCCCTATTACGGAGACATGTGTATTACTGTGCTTTAGGAACAACATCTCTGCTTATTCTGAGAATCATACGAGACACATGCATACTCCCTTTTGTCAAATTAAGAGCTTCAAATGATGTGGCAGCTCCTTAATATCGCAGTCCTCTAAGTGGTCAGTTCATGTATGCGCCTGTTATAAATACAGTCCTTTCAAATGTAGGTCTCATAAAACATTGAATTCGCGTACTTCGTCTTGACTACTTAATTTTATTCAAAGTTCCAATTATGTTTAGTGCAGTGGAATAACGAGTATAATATGAACCATCACCTCGGTGCGGAGCCCTTGAGCAGCTAACAGTTAGTAGGTTACAAATATTTTCCTCCCATCATGGGACCTGAATATCTATTGATGCGTTTCCTGCAACCCGTAACCGGGTGATATCTATAACTACGTTCATATAATTCGTACATTTCCGCCATATTTTGTGTTTGTTTTAATATTACTCTTTCACCTGTGCTTAGGTCTTCCAAGAAAGCTTGTTCCTTCGTTTTTTTCCCAACCAAAATTTTCTACGACTTTACCTCCACCCTGTGTCCTACATACATGGCCCATCCACCTCATTCTTACACTAAGTCAACAGGCAAAGTTTAGATTATTTGCTGCGGTGTAAAAAAAGTTCACCTTGCCGTGCTAAATTTGAGGTTTCCGTAGCTGTCTTGTTGATGATTCGAGTCTTGTGGGATATAACACTGTGGCGACTGATAAATAGCTGCAGGTCTTTAATAGGGGCTTGCTGTCACGCTGAAGGTGAAGGCAAGAGGCTGCTCTGAAACTTTGATAACTGTGTCTCGACATTGCCTCATCTCAGAAGACTTGAATCGTGAATTTACCTAATAGATCTACATAATTATACCAATGTCCTTTAACCCATATTTGAATGCGTTTTCGTTTTTGTAGTTCATGCCCTTTAAATCACCGTACTTCTAAATACATTTTATAGAAATAAAATTACTTTTTTACCTACTTGCCTCTTATAAACGAGAGAACTAAGCCTTTGAAATCACCGTACTCTCTGTATACGTCTGTCTTTATGCATGAGTCTCCCCACCCCAGCCCCATTGGTATGAGCACTAGAGAAAAGACCAATACTACACATTTTATTTACCTACAGTTGGCAAGGACAATGTGACGGGTACGCGTACGCGAATTAACCCTTTAAAGACGAAGCATATCTGTTTTATATAAGGACTCAGTATGTACCGCGCTGTAAACACTCTCCACTTCGGTTATAAAAACCAATCTCTTAATGTTTTATAAGGCAAAAGTTGCTGTTTGTTCTGAGATCCATACAAAACACATAAACGCAATGTGGGCACCACGTAGAATTTTTTAATGTTAAACCTGGTCGTATGTAAAGTTACCGCTAGGCTTTAAAAGGTTAATGAGGTCAGAATGACACTATCTGCACTTACGTGTGGGACCTGAAATGATGTTGGTAATAGTCCTTGAAAAAATACTCAACCTTTGTTAAGGAAATGTTTTTGTAGGGTAATATTTTTGTAGTATGTAAAAGAACAAGTTTGCGCTGTACGGGAACTTCTTTTAGCTTTTTCTTCGGTGGCGATGGCTAAAGAATCAAAATCAGTTGTTGTGACAAAGTCAGCTGTCTCCAGATGGGTGTCAGAAAGAAATCTGTCGATCTACGTACCAACCAACTGAGGAGGTGCACTACCTTTGTGTGGTCCTCTTAGCTGTCAACAGGCCTATGTGGTGGTTCAAACAATAACCTGCTTACCAAACGAGGAAGCACATGATACAGTTTTGTTGTTGTACTCAAAAATTACTCAAAGTGGCGATAACTGGGTTAGATTTTCGGGGTCTCATATGCTACCTTCGGTTTCAAAAAAGGCGGGAAATTTAAGTTACTTAGCAACTGTTCGGTTTTCACGAGATGCTCTATACCGTTTGAGTTAGACATGCAGATAATACTACTGACTTAGGCCTTATTTATTTCTTTTCCAATTAGTATATTTTGTATAATTTGAAGAGCTTTAAATGTGGTTACTTGTTCTATGATTTTTTAAATATGCGTTAAGTTTAGCACATAAACGAAGACGAAATATCAGTTGTTTCGCAGAAATATGTGTATATTAGTATTCATTCTTTGTGTGCTTATGAAATCCTTACATTAATACACTTTTGTAACTGTTAGTAGCTTGATTGTAACACGAACTTAAATCCTGTCTTCATTTGATATTACAAAATATGTTCTTATTAAGTGAAGTGACACTTCCAGTGATGATTTTAGAAAGTTCTGGTAATTTTAACACCGTATATGTACACACTGAATTGTCATTATTGTTTCATTCGTATTGAGAAAAATAGTTTTGAACTAACGTTCTTTTCTGATAGGTTCCAAATATGACATAATACTGTTACAGGCATTACTGTTTATATTGCACAGTACTTTTTAAAAAATGTGTTAACTTATTTGCTTCATACATGTTGATTTCATTCTGCCTTGCCATTATTTTTCTGAACAAAAATTTTAATTATGGTGAAAGTTTATGGCTTAAAGGCTGTTATAGGTAAGGGTACCACATGCTTAAACTCGTACTTCTGTTTGGCTAACGTCGAACAAGTGTTACTTATAAAAATATATAGCACGGAGCGTTTGCGCAGTCTGTAATGATATTGTAACTAAATTATTAATTAGTAATTCAATTTTAAATTAAATTTATGGTGTGTGGCGTAAATTGCACACGCTTTAACCCTTTAAAGACTAAGCGTGTCTGTTTTATATAAGAACTCAGTGCGTACCGCGCTGTAAACACTCTCCACTTCGGTTATAAAAACCAGTCTCTTAATGTTTTATAAGGCAAAAGTTGCTGTTTGTTCTGAGATCCGTACAAAACACATAAACGCAATGTGGCCACCACGTAGAATTTTTTAATGTTAAACCTGGTGGTATTTAAAGTTACCGCTAGGCTTTAAAAGGTTAATTTAAAACGGATGATTTTGACCATATGTTAAAAGGTATGTTGTTATAAGGTATTAAATCAAATCATGACGTTACGCGTAGTTCAGTTCAACTCAGTTTATTTACGTGCAGGCTTAACAGCGTGGAGCCATTAAAAATCAGCACGAATAATAATAATAATAACAGTAAAATACAAAAATTATTCGGCTACTGTAAATTGTGTTGTAAAGGCGGTTTCCTGTGCAGTTTACTGTGTAACGTTGTTTAACCTTTTAAAGCCTAGCGGTAACTTTACGTACCACCAGGTTTAACATTAAAAAATTCTACGTGGTGCCCACATTGCGTTTATGTGTTTTGTACGGATCTCAGAACAAACAGCAACTTTTGCCTTATAAAACATTAAGAGATTGGTTTTTATAACCGAAGTGGAGAGTGTTTACAGCGCGGTACGCTCTGAGTCCTCGTATAAAACAGATACGCTTCTTCTTTAAAGGGTTAATGCCATGTAATTCATCTAGGCAATTTTGAAGTGTATATTTTACACACACACACACACACACACACACACACATGTTAGGTAGTGTCGCTGCCAGTTCCTAAGATCATATAAGCGATATGTGTAAAAATAAATGACTTGTAAATGCTTGTGTACGTGTCGTTCAGTAAATACAATTTACGTCAGTTTGACTTTATCTTGTGACACTTATGAAGAACTGCTGTGAGTACGATTGGAAACGTTACTAGTATTTCAAGGCAGAACGTGTGAGGAAATTAAACAGCAAGTTTCTAACATATGTTCGCAAGGCCGAAGATAGGTATGTTATTGACGACGAGACTCACATACATACAGTGATATGCGCTGTAACAGTATTTTAAATTACGCATCAAATAAGGCATTTATCTGTATGGAACAACTTGTTGATTCGCGACCATCTTCAGAGTTCAAAAACAAATGTTGGTTGCAGTTTGTGAAGTTAACGTTTATGCTACGTGTGTGTTCACATTAGTGACCATATCCTTGTGTAACCGCCTTAAACCATATAAATAACATTAAGAACCTCCAAAGCATAACTGTGGATGTATTGAGGAAATCGGTTGTGTACCTCCACATGTTGCGACTTCCAGTAAGTCACCGCTTAAACCTTTCTCTGCTTGAGAGGAACAGGTGTTTGGGATGACTGTTTACAAACCGGAATGCAGTATTTCAAAACCACATAAAATATACGCACAACAGAACATCTAGAGTAGAGTGATAATCCGACACGTTTAAAGAAATATCGCAGCATACTCAAATACTAAGAGTTATGATGTAATTTCTATACACTGATGTCACCAGAGCATAGATCTACAGTGTTTCAGGCCATATTGTGTCATTTTAAATTATATAATTTTCGACATACGGACAGAAGATTTTATGCGGTTGACCAAGTTACTTCCTGGTAGGGAATTTTTTTCTGATAATGGCCTCATTGAGGTCGATAAACATTTTCTGTATTGTGGTATTTACTGAACAGTGTGTGTTCGAAAGCGTCTAATTATCAAATTATATATAAAGCGCCCGCGAGCACGCACACACAAACAGCTTCTCACACAGCCTTAAAAATGTGACATATGAAGATGAAGCGTTTATTATTTCTTCAAGTGTAGAGCCATGTGACTTCGTGATCTGTCTGGCTGTCTGTGTTGTAGGCATTTTGCACTCGTTATCTGCGTGGTTTAAGGCCACTGTAATTTCCTCCGCGTCCCCCGTATGACTTGGACCCGTGTTCAGTCGCTGTCCGTATGCACATTGCTTCTCTTAATGTCCTGCTGGCATAATTATCTTTGTGTCGGTTATGGCTGCTTGCAATTTATGGAGCTTAAGATGTTGCTGAATAAGTAATAAGATTTCTGTCAGAGAAAAAAGCAAAGCATATGTTTTTTTACGTACGTACCGACTGTTACCTGGCACAGTAAGAGTAACTGCTTCTAATCTTAAGAACAAAAGGAAAAGTTACAAAGAATAGAAGAGAAGATTTGACACACTCGCATAACATAAACATAAATAACCTACTTTTATGGCAAAATTGGGCTGAGAAATTCTTAAATCAATGGTAAAACTCTTTTTGGAAGTGAAGACACACAGAGCAACGTAGTCATATCTACTGCCATGGAGCGGCATGCTTCTTGGTCTAGTCAGGAAGTTGCCCGCACATGTCAAACCCTAAGGTTCATTATCATGCTGAAAAGAGCCCGCGACATGTAGCTGTCCTGAGCCAGATAGATCCAGCGTAAGTCCTCTCATCCTGTGTCTTCAAGCTCAATTTTAATATTAGCATCCAGTCTACGCGTAGGTCTTCCAAACAATCTCCTTCCTTCAGGTTTCCCAACAAAAACATGCGAGCATTTCTCTTCTCCTTCACAGGGTCGACATGCTCCACTCGTCTCCTCTTTCGTGACTTAGTATTTCCAAATATTATGTTAGGAGTAACATTTCTGAAGCGCTTCATCACACAGTTTTCTCCAATCTCCTGTTATTCCCCCCCCCACCCCCCCCACCCCCGGTCGTAAGTGCAAGTATCTTCTTGGGTATTCTGTTCTCGAACACCCTCAGCGTACTTAAAACTGCAGTATTTAACAACAATTTCAGAATCATAGTACGTATTTTTCATAAATATTGTGTTATCGCACATGAAAATATGTGTAAAGTTTTAATGACTGAAATGTGACTGTGACCGAAGTGGCGTTATGGCTTGGATTAAGTATCGATTTAACATCTGTAGAATATTCCTGTGTAATACACAAGATCGTCATAAGCCTGGTGAACTGTGTTTCAGCAATTAGTGGGAGACATTCAGTTGTGTGTGTGTGTGTGTTTGTATGTTAATTGGTTGATGATCGAGTCACCGTCAAACAATTGTAGCTTGTTGGTAGGTAACATATATTCAGCTGCATTTAGACGGCGACGCACTAATCAAGCAAGTAATGTGTTTAAGCGATTTCGTTGACACAAATTTCAGGATTCGATCATACAACTAATGCAAGTTAAACGTGACTGTTGCAGCTACTTTGGCGGATTTTAGTTTTCTGCGAAAAAATAGCACTGTCCACTTTACGAAGAATGAAACAGTAACTTTTGTTACACGGTCGCAAAATCAGAAACTGGATTGAACCTTTAGATTGTAAGGCAGTGAGTGAGTGAGTGAGTGAGTGAGTGAGTGAGTGAGTGAGTGAGTGAGTGAGTGAGTGAGTGAGTGAGTGAGTGAGTGAGTGAGTGAGTGAGTCAGTCAGTCAGTCAGTCAGTCAGTCAGTCAGTCAGTCAGTCAGTCAGTCAGTCAGTCAGTCAGTCCGTCCGTCCGTCAGCCAGCAGTGATACTCCCAATTTGCATCTCTTGATTTCAAAATAAATTAACAAATCTTACTTTTTAATCTTCCTGATGACATCTGTACTAAAATCTCTGTTTTAATAACAATTGTGGGGTTCATAATTTATTTATTCACGGAACGTATCTTAATTAAATCACTTACTAATTCAGATAATGCGTTTTGATAAGGGTTCTGAAGGTTTGTGAGCATGGTCTAAATACCATCGTAACAGAATTTTCTTCGAAAAGTGTTCGTCGCGTTAATATGTAACGAAGACCTATGTGACGCTTCGGATGCTGGCTGTATCCCAGTCTTCACGTAAAAGGGAGGCTTAAGTGAAACTGTTCCTGGTCATTATGCTCTGTCTAACGGGTCCCACTGAGGAATGAATTCTTCTTTCTTCCCCAGGACAGAGCCACCCCCCTATTGAAATATTCTGCTCTCTCTTGAGCAGACATATTCCTTCGCGTATGTTGCTTATGGTTTACTTACGTTTTTGTTTGATTACTTTCATTTAGTGCTACAGTAACGTATTTGAATATAGTAACACTTAAGTGAATACACCTTGTAGCTTTATATTTAGTTACAAAAATCTAGCGGTTCGATGACGTTTGTTACAATACACAGAGTGGTGCAAAAGTCACTTAAGACTTGATCATTGACAGTAGGAGGGACGTACATACGATAATGTCGTCTTATTCGAGACTACCAAGTCTTCAGGGTAGATAATTTCTTCTTGCGCGACTTGCCACAGTTGGCAGTGCTGTTAATGCTTCAGTGAACAGGAGTACGTGTTGTGTCAGTGAAGTTCAGTTATCATGTTGCCTGTAGTGTGGAAGAGACTTTGCGCCACTCTGTATAATATAACACTGCATTTTAATAGAAGCTAGTGCCCAGTTATTATGGATTGCAAAGCACTTTAAATCACGACTGCTTACTCGCGAAACAGAGGCCAGAATATACATACCTGTTTTATGACCCTTTCTGAAGCACGCGAGCGAAACTTGGAAGCTAACACCATCAGATGAAGTGTGACTGTGTATCTTTGAAAGGGAAACATTACGTGAAATATGTGGTCCAATGCAAGAGACAGGTGAAGGGACAATAGGGCACAATCAAGAACTGTACCAGTTGTACCGGTGACGGGATATTATTAAGACGATAAAAGTCGCGAGGCGACGATGGGCAGGTCATGCACAAAGAATGTGGAAGAATGAAAAATCCAGAAGAATCATAGATTTTACAATTGAAGCAAAAAGGGCAGTAGGGAGACCTAAACTTCGTTACATGTTTGACGTATTGCAAAAATTCGAGGAAGGTGAGGATCCAAAGGTGGTGGATTGTTGCCAGAGATAGGCAGTCATTTAAGAAGAGTCTACGGGAAGCCGAGCCTTATAGTGGGCTGTAGCTATACTGATGACGATGATGATGATGATGATGATGATGATGATGATAATAATAATAATACCCTGTTCATGCAAGATAAAAAAATCATGAGTCAGTGGCTATCACATTGTGTCATAATTAGTGTAATCTTCACATAGTTCTGGACATTTGAGCCTCTTGGTCCACTCAGTTTTCTTTCGATTTACCAGTGATTTTCCCAAATTTCTTTTGCTCCTTCTTGTTGACTTTTCTGTAGAAAGGAATCTTTCACATTTGTGTGTAATCCATTCGTCCTCCGATCTCCCATATTTCTGTTACGTTGAATATGCATCGCACATTATATCCTTGTAAAGCAGTATACATGTGCAGTCGATCTTGATATCTCATTAGAGCCGACTGCAGTCGTGCCTGTGTGCTTCTTTTTAAAGTCGTTACCTTAAATTACTGGTGTCGTATCGCAATGCTCAAATGCGTCATTATATTATTTAGAAATATTCCACATACACTGAAATATGCAAGCTTCTTTCCAGATTTGGACGTATTAAAATGTGAGTTTTTAGAGTTTTTAGAATGAAAATTCGACTAAGTTACTAATTATGTTATGTAATTTAATAAGCCATACAAATTTCACCCTGACTGTGCTGTGGTGTATTCACATTATGAAATAGCCAACTGCCAGACAGTATTTTACATAGTTCTTCCTATCATTCTGAAATTTTTGTCCGATGTCTGTACATTTTTAATTAAATATAGGGCGTTCCGTATCTAGTGGTGGATACTTTGCTCGAGAATTTCTGAATGTATTCATATTCCTGTATTGTGTTTAATTTTAGAGGCTGTCAATGAATGCTGTTGCCTTTACTTATGTGTACAAATGTCTAGGCATAATACAGTTTATTTCCCACAGATTAAGTTTAACTCGATTACGTGGAAAATATCTGCACTGCTCTTCGAAAAACTGTGTCGTGGCACTGCGTGGGAGGGTAGTGTTGGCGTGTACGTTGTCGCGATCCAACATGTTGTGGGCCGTATGTTGTCACTGTCATAAACAAAATATCTCAGGAAATTAATTACCCTTTCCCATGGTATTATGTAGATGTGTTTTATATGCATCAGTTGCTCTCGAAAGTATTTCCGTACTGTAGATGCCCTTTTAAATTAATACCGTCTAGTTTATAGTTAAGAGTTTTTGTCGCTAGAGTGTTCATACCTTACCAGTATGAATGCTATGATATCTGAGCATAACTGGCCATTTGCCCCGTAATCCTGTAATAATTTAAGTGACGAAAGTAACTTATGAAAACTTCCTTTGATTACGTGTGTTTAATTATAGCTTTCTAATTTTGCAGAAACAAGTTAATTTTAAAGTGATGTGTATGCCTGTCATGCAGTAGAATATAGTGTACATAATTTAGTGCGTCAGAGTGTTTGAGGACATAGTGAAATATAACAGAATAAAACGTATTTACCGAGTTGTAGTTCGTTCTTTACATGAATCAGTGCCGCTGTAACACAAGGTTTTTACGGAGCACAGATTCCTTTAATGCATATCTGTTTACATTGACGTACTCTCTCGCTCATTTTATATACTAGTCATATTACTGTTATTAAATAATTTATTTTTTGTCTAAAAAGTCCTCATTTTCTCATCCTCCTGCCCCGTAACACTCACTAAGGTCTGTGTCCTACTTTATTTCCCTAATTACATCTAATTCTAGTTAGATGCTTTCCAATACTTCATATGTCCACTACATTAGCACAGATTAATACCTCATGAGCACTGTAAGCTACATTCTCAATCATATGCAGTTATTTACTAAATGTATTTTTCTCTGCAGTTTTTGTTTCTGATCATTTAGTAACATATGTTTATCTTTTGGGGGATATAATAATTTCTCAGCTGGTCAGGAAATTATCCGGCTTTTATTGAACCCGAAGTTCAATCACCGTCTTCACCACGACCCGTCACTGCTATTTCAGTCTCGTCTGCATCCACACTTCCTGCTTATTTATTATTAGTTTTAACATTATTCTCCACCCACGCCTGTGTCTTTCAAATAGTAGCTTCCCGTTAGATTAAATTTGTGTACGGTATGCATTTCTTGTGCCTGCAATTTGAGCTAGGTACTCTGCCTCCCCCGTCCGCCTTCATTTGATCACCGTAATAATGTTTGGTGAAGCGTACGAAGTAACGATGCTCTTCATCATACAATAGCCTCCATCCTCATGTTAATACCGCTCTCTTAGGCCCGCATTTTCTACTCAACATCCTGTTCTCAACACCTCCATTCTGTTTGACACGATCTTTTCATACCATCAGTGTACTATTATGGCATAAAAAGATTTTGTTAAATTGAACATTCGTGTACGGTATGAAAGTAAGCTAACTTATTGTAGAACCTTCAATGCGTGTTCTTTTCTGAAGATGACAGGCTTCATACTCATAGAAATCTGCGTGTGAAATTAAAAGTTTTTGTATGCTTTACATTTATAAATTTGCGGAAAGATCAATGACATTGAAACATTTCTCGAATTAAACTGTTTTTGAGTTTCTCACGGCTACTAAAAAAACCCTTAGACCCACTTCTCATTTTACTCGCCTCTCTCTGGATGATGGTGGGCAGTTCCTGATAACACATTAGGCGCTTTATGCACATGCCTAGGTAGGCGGTCCTTACCCCATGTGCTGACTTATACGTCAGTGTTATTGAGAGAAGACAGATTAAATAAATAAATAGATAGATAAATAAATAAATAAATAAATAAATATAAGTAAATAAATAAGAATAACTAAGGACAATGACCGGCGTTTCGTTGCCCAAGGAAATGAAACGTATTAGTGAATATAATGATCTATTGAACGTAATTTCGACTTGTGATTTACTGTTGCAGTTTATTTTCTCGACGCCCTGATCGTCTCTTACGCTTCGGCTTCCACTGGTTTGTACACGGCAACGTGTGCACAGTGAATTCTATTTCCTTTTTTACTACAACAGGGATAAAGAAAATCACGGACAAAGTCACTGAAACGTATCAGAAAAACTTAGTATAAGTGTTCGAAGTGGAGATCTTAGTTTATTTCCATGAATATATGAAAAATGACATCAACGATCTAAGGATAATGATGAAAGAAATTTCTCGCAAATCATGGACATCGTGTAATTGATTCTGTAATAAAAATATTTTTCTATTGTCGCCGTTGCTTTGAGAGCTGATCTGGAAATTCTATATACATTCATACATACATACATACAGGAGTGAGAACATTTTTAAAACTTCTATAAGAATGACAACACAAACACACTCCGTCAAGAACATTATGATTCATAGATTGGAATATGCAACAAATATTATAGCATAAAGAAACGTGTATTTATTTGTAAGTAAATTTACTTTCTTAAAATTTCATAAAGTGATTAGGTTTGTGAGAAACTTATATTCTTGTATTATTTGAGATGCATTAACTCTATGGCGTCATATTTGGCATTGTAATATCACGACAATTTTTTGCAATATGAAACTGTAGGTTTTTATACCATTAAAACCACGAGCTCTGGAGGGTCTTAATCCACAATGTGCACTGGACTGTGTCAGGTTTGAGGATGACACAACGGTGACAGGTCAGAGTGTCAATTTCTGGTCGTAACTTTGTATATTTTTGTCAGTGTTTATCAGCCTTTCAGAGGCACGTATTGTCTTCGTCGACAGGGTAGACGTTACTTGTACCCTGAAGATTGAGCCAGTACGTTTCCTAAAAATCTGTGTGGCCGCTTGCTATTATTGTCAACTTCAACAATTACTTCGACTTGATTTTTTTCTTTCTGCAATGGAAGTTCCATTGCACATTTACTTTTTCGTTGATGAAATCAGTAACTCAGACTGTATAGAGAGATTGTTGGGCTATTATTAGCTTACAAAGAAAACGGAAGGAATTGGTCATGGCTTAATTTCAGACATGATCCAAACATCTGAATGAGGAAATGAGTACAGACACTGAAAATTCACTCAAAATGGCTTGTGTTCTGACGGTATTGTCCGAATACGAATCAGGAGTGCTGTTCGCTCTGCCGCGACATTCGTGTTTTATCCAATCAATCAATCAATCAATCAATCAATCAATCAATCAATACCAACATATGCAGAAATGGAAATAAATTCTTACATTAATTTGTACCTTCCTACATGGTTCGGTGATAAGTCATCATCTTCAGGATTTACATGCAAAGGAATGCGTACTACCAATAGAATAATCTCTTATGAACAATATTAAATGTTAAAGTCATAAAATGTGTAAACCATTAAAGAATTTTTGTACCGTATTTGCAGGACATAATCCTTTTGGATCGAACACGTCAGCACTAGATGTTTGTATGCAAATGACTGCACACGCCGTAAAAACTCAAAAATTTTAATTGTAAAGGTATGAAAATGTAATGGCCGGAGCGTTTACATTCTTGTATTTTATGGCTGCTGTTACACAAATTTTATGGTTTTATTGTTTAATATTGTATATAAGAGCTTAGTGTACTTTTAATATATATTGCTTTGTGCTTAAATCTCTGAATGTGGTGATTCATCAGCGAAGCATTTAGGGAGGTACAAATTAATGTATGATTTTAATTCTATTTTGTTCATGTGTTGCTACTTATTGATTGATAGCCCAACAATGCACGGTATAAATAATATCAAATTTGTGCAATCAGTCTTTCCTGGAAATTTATTTTCTACCTGGATAATAGTAAAATATTGTCTCTTACAAAATCTAATTAAATCCAGTGAGTTTATTTGGAAGGTATTTTGTATAGAGGCACACACTGATGTAATACCACAAGCATATTCTGCCTGCAGAGGAAAATAGTAATTTCATTGATTTAATTTTTCAGCCTGCACTTAAAATCGCATATTTGTGTAGACGTAAAGAGCAGATGAATTATCTGTGAAAAAATAATGCAAATTAATTTTTATGGTGCAAGAAATGCTATTCAAAATTCTTTAAAGTAAAATTTTGCCCAAACACACCATCCAGACGTGCCAAGAGATGAAACTCTACATATACACTAAATAGTCTGAACTACCGACAAAGAAGGTTGTTAAATAAACTGTAAATGATGACAGATGTTCCAGACAAATAATGTTCCTCTGCGAGTTCTACTCATGTAGCATGTTTCCTCAGGTCCTTTGAATTCACTTGTCTTCACTATTTGTGACTCTTGCCCGTGTAAAGTAGTTTCAAATTTGTTAGCTCAGGGAAGCCCTGGGAATACAGATCTGAGCGTTTCGTTCATTTTGACTTAGGAATGTTTTCTTTCCATTCATGTCGTCTGGTTTCAAGTAGAAATGACACCAAACATGTCCTGCTGTCAGACAAGATGTGGTAAACAGTGGGTTAAAGACCTGTCAGTCCAAACATGCGAATAAGGTGCTGCCTGCTTATTTACCTTCCAGAGAAAAAATGCCTTCCTCTCTGACCTGACGTGAGTGCATTACACTGTAAGGAGTAACGCGTCATTGATACAGAGTAGCTTGCAGAGCAGGAATTGTGCTTTTCCATGGAACATTAATTAATTACCTCTACCCGGAAATTTATCCATCCATCCATTCATCCATCCATGCATCCATCCATCTCTGTGATGCTACAGGCAAGCAGCCCTGACTATCTCGTTTTGCGTGTTTCTGAATGTTAGAATATTTGTAGACATTTCGTAGGATTTGGACTGCTGGCCGGCGCGTCACAACATCTCTACCTACCAAGAACAACACTAACATGGGAAAACGCATACATATGCACACTGGCTAGTGGTGGAAGGTATTACACACCTTAGGCGGCGTAACCACAGTGAGCAGCAGCTGAAAGTTTATTGTTGTGTTATTTTCATACGCTGTATAAGAAGTTAAAAAATCAAAATATACGGTTGTGACATTCGGTCAGCCGCCAGAAGACGAGAACATAAATTGAGGATATTTGGTAGGGAGCCGCCAAGGAGACTATTCGGACACAGACAGAGGAAGAAACTGGAGACTGGAAAAAATTACATAATGAGTGACTTCGTAATGTCTGATACTTACTCGTCAGCAAGGAGACTGATATGGGCGGGAGATGAGAAAACTTGGAGATTCTGGATGGTCGGGATCTTTTGGAGAACTTAGCCGTAAAATATATTGGATAATATTAAAATGAATTTTACAGAAACATTGTCAGAAGAGGCAGTTTTCTTCGAACTGGCTGACTGTAACGACCATTAGCAGATTCTTATGAGCACGGTGATGACCCATTGGGTTGCATGTAAGGCGGGGAGTTTGTTGACCAGCTGAACAGCTGTTGTTACCCTCTCGAGAAGGATTCTGCTGCACGGAATTAGTGCGAACTGCTCTTGTCTGAGGGAAGACTGTAGACTGATATAGTTTGAGAGGAAGTTCTATTGAGATTTCTAATCCTTGCCAGAAGTCCTAAACAAGTTCTTTATTGGCTCCTCAAAATTTGTGACAGTCCCTTCAATACAGTACGCGTTACGCTAAGGCAAGCAGGTCACGTAGAAAGACTGCGACAGGACGGTACCTTTATTGGTGGTGAGACCTGAGTTTTTGACAATGGTGCAGATAGGGACTCCATTAGACTCGAATGTGACACCGTCTGTATTTGTATATAGGTACCAACATTTCGGAGGAATTTGTCGCCATCATCTTCATGGTAATATACTTGTCTTGTTATGAACTGCAGAAGGCGGCAACAGCGTCCCCGTGAACCTGAATGCGTGTGTACCGATCTGCATGACGTCCTATCCCTCGAGACTGTAAGACCTTCATTGTTACGCGTTGGATATGAACTGTCACTCTAATGGAAGCAGAGGCTGACGATGTTAAAGCGCAGTTTGCCGAGGACAATGCTGACACAAATATAAGGCTACTTATTTTGCTTCATTTACTTGTTGGAAATTCACATCGCATTATGCTGCTCTACGTTTATTTTTGTGAAGAGGGAACGTTCGGAAGGTAGAGTGCTATTATTTATTTAAAATGTTTAAAATCTTGCTGTGATCTGCTAACAGTGGAACATACTACTTATGGGCAGCTCTTTGTTATAGGCTCTGTTTAGAAACTGAGAGATCCCATTTTTTTTTATTCGTTAAGGCGAGATTTCTCATACAGTACAGTGAAGCGGCCACGGGATGGACGACTGGATTCGGGGTAGCTCTCCAGTCAGAGGCAAACCTTTCTGTTGATATGGGGTCTACACAACGATGTTGATGAATATTACAGTGTTGTGGTAGGCCTATATGGTGCCATGTTGTCTCGTAATTTGTTACATACTACCCTGAAGATGGAGGCAGCAAGCTCCTGTGAAATGTCGGTAACAGATTACTAGTCAACGCAGTATCATATCCTAGGAGACTCTAATTTTCAGAAATATTTCTCCTTCCCATAGCTACCGCACCGTCTTTCAGACCGAACCAGCCTACTGTTCAAAGGGTACCGGCGATTTTTCCTTGGCGGCACAGTGGCCAAATTTTAAATCCGACCACCCACATCAGTCTGGCAGTGGGTTAAGTATGCGTTGTAGTATACCTCCAGTGCTGCTTTATTAATTTTCATTGTATTGTGGTAATTAAAACAGGGGCGATGCAATTTATTTTTAAATTTAATAATTCTAAACTGTTCAGAGATTTTCATTAGGAGAAGAGCTTGGTATTTGGACACATACATGCAGTCCTCGTACTGCAAAATCTAATTTTACAGAGTTATAAGCTCATTGTTTTTAATAGCTGGAAACGCATCTTGATCGCATTAACATGAACAGTAATACAACAGATGAAACGGACATCTGAAATGTATACCGTATCTTTAAATAATTTGCTTTCAAATAATTTACTTCATTCTAATCTTACTGTCATGCAAGTGTGACGGCTGAACGTATAGTTGATACAGGGAGTAAATTTGTTTAAGGCTGTGCGGTAGGTAATAAGACAAATCCATGTTATTTAAGTCTGGAGTAATATTATACCCGCTGTTTCTGTGTACGTAACAATGCAGGATTAATTAACGCTGATTGGATTAACAGCGATCCAATTGAAGCTTTACAAACGCTGAAAATGAAGGCTTTCAAGATAGAAGCTTCCACAGCACCAGTAATTGAAAACATGCGATAGAATTTTCTGTTCTTAAACTCAAATTTTAATCAACCTAAATTTATCCGATTTCTTTTTACGGTTGTAGGAAGAATTGAGTTCCGTCAGAAGGTCTGGATAAACTATTAAATTGTTTTTATTCGCTAGTCCTGTGTATTTGTCTGTTCCTGATTTTGACGTTTAGCTGTTTGATTAGTAAACTGACTATGAAGATAATAGTCGTGTCCATGTCCCTGTACAAATTTTGAACCACTTTAAGAGTTTTGATTAAACTTACATATCACGCCAGTGTAGACTGTGGTACACATTAGTGCCTTGCCATTAATAATGTCAACATGATGGACGTGCGAGTTGTTTTAGGTGGAAGGTACATCAACGGACTCCACGGAGCAGTGTCCTTCTTGAGAAATTAATTGGCTATCAGCTAATCAAGAAATTCGCTGGATTTTGTGCGACCCAAAGCTCATGAAAAAAGCCCTCCACTTCTCCATGACCTGCGCTGGATGAATCCTGTCTACCCTTCCCATATTATGCCTTTGGATTCATTTTATTATTGTCATCATCATCATCCAATCCAAACCTACATCTTTGAAGCTGTTGTCTCCTTTCTTCACTTTTACTCATCAAAGCCCTGTATGCATTTCCCTTTTCCCCCCATACATGCTGCTTGCACTGCCCACCTAATTTGACGTGACTTTATCGCCTGGATAATATTTGGCGAATGGTACAAAATACGAAGCTTCTTATTATGTAATTTTCCCTACTTTATCTTCCTTTTTGTCACAAATTCTTCTCTTACCACCCGTCTGTCGATCACCCACTTTCAGCCTGTGAATGCTTTCTCCTTCGTGTGAGACATACCGACGTATTCGTGACGTAAGATTCGAATGGAGATGCAATTCCCGTCTAACACAACACTCTGTGGAAGTATCACTGTCATTATTTCTCTTGGCTACATGTTTCAGCTCAAATTACAAGCCGTTATCAGGCGAATTCTACTTCTACGACGGAGCAGTCACAACAATGCGACTCTTGAAGCAGGCATTTTGGATCTCAATTCCATTTACTTAATGTGTATTTTTATTCAACCTGAACTGTATTACATTTATTCAAATGTCTTGTATAACTTTTGTTCTGTCTGTATATGTATGACTTTGATTTATTTAATTCATTAGGCCGAAACTGTAGAATTTTAGTAAAACTGTTAGAATTGTTAATATTGTTGTTAATACGTACTTGGCACGGAAGGTTACTGTGTTTTTTAGTTCTTTATTATTGTTCTGATTGTATTATTGCTAATTGGAACGTATTCGCTTGTGATCTGGAGTCTTTTGAGATTTAACGCAGCTTAGAGTGGTAGTTTCTAACTGACGTTTCGGAACAACGTATCGGGTACCATCGTGACGATGGTACCCGATACGTTGTTCCGAAACGTTGATATGAAACTACCATTCAACGCCGCATAAAATTCCAAAAGACCGCCGATTTCATTTACACCGTAGCGGGAGCCTGAAATCCCCCATATTCTCTTGTGGCTTTTATACCTGTTATCTGGAACATCGTGGAACACGACAAACAAGTAGACAAACAGAACTGATAAAGCAGACCGCAGCACAACTTGAAACATACCTTCCTCGTTGCGAGTACACCTAGTACATTCAACACCTACCGAACATTCCACAGGTGCACCCTACTTCTAACATCCAGACAATATATCTAGTATATAAGCACTGTCATTATATTTCATACAACATAGTTTATTTAAGTCCTTAACTAAACTTCGTTTCTTATTTTATCTCAAAACAAAGAAACTTAGTTTTTCTAAAATATCTTACATTCTCAAATTTAAATGTGAGTCGATGCCATGTGACACAACATCTCTATGCTGTGTACCGTAAGCTCCAATACACCCTAAACGATATATTCTTATGCGTTTAGTTAATGGTACGCTAAAGACTGTCAGATTGTTTGACGATGCTGGATACGTGATATCCTAACAGCATACGTATGAAGGTCGAGCAGCTACAAAAGTCGCAATAGAAGTCGTCCAGCTACCACTTAAAAAATCTGGACAATAATTGAAGGATACTCCAGCATCACACAAATTTTAGAAACAATATGAATATTTACTAATAATGTTAAAATATTCTACGATAATGACATAATAATTATTTGAATTGTTCAAACTGTCATTACTTTATACGAAAGAAAATGTATAATTATATGAACATTTTAATATGCTCTACATTAAAACACATTTAATAAAACAAGAATACACGTAATGTTAAAGGAATTAAGATCTCAAAACTTTATTTTCAAAGTAACAGTGTTGTGACTGTTTACTTTGCATGCTTTTAAGTGGCCTGATAGCGTATAATTTGGGTCGAAACATGTAGATATTGTAAGTATATTGATGACTGCCGTATTTCAGTAAAATGTTCTGTTAGACTGAAATTGCATCTGTGTTTGATTAATATGTGTCTTCCCCTCACTGTAAGAGACCCGTTTTCACACCCATATGAAACAACAGGCAAAATTGTGGTTCTCTCTACCGTGATGTGCATGTTATGTTTTCAGGTAGTAAGCTAGAGGACAGAGATTCGAACTGTACAGCAGAAGGCCTTCCCCGAATGTAACCGGCTGTTTATCTATTGTTACATAGAAATCTGAGTTTTCAGTGTCTTGTACCAGTTTATTAGCTAACGCCGTTTAATGTGAGTTGCTAACATTTTAGTTTGCGACAGAGCTGCGCACACGCGTTAGGTACAATTTATGTATAAAGTAAAACAAAAAACATAGGACTCGCAAAACGAGTATATATACACATATATGTATATGTATACAGTATATGTGTATTGATTTAGCACATCCCGGTGTGCGAAATGTTGAGTTCAGATACAGGTTTTTATTTGAAACTGCTGTTGTGTTCCTGTGTTGTAAGCATACTGAGTAAAGTGGACGAAATATTGCGGCGTGTTCACTGCGTGTAATGTACTGGTTCAGTTCATAAGGATATATTTAAAAAAATAATTATTTTACACATGAGATATGCGCTCCTCTGTGGTATAACGCAGCGCCGAGTGGTAATCCTTTACCGACGTTTCGGGACAACGTATCGGTCCCATCTTCAAGGGTCAAGGAGTCCAAGAAAAGTAGCCACATTTTACACATTTTTGTGTACAGACGTTTGATATCTCAACATCTAGGCATGTTACTTTTGTAACAAATGCGAGTTCAAAATTAAATGGGACTAAGAGTTTTATTCTCTGGTAAATAAAAGACAGTATAGAAAATTGCTGTCATTGTTTCTTGTGCAAAACTTTGTGTTAACGTGTAAAATTATGGTTATCGTTCCAAATTCAGAGATGTATCCCAAACACAGTTAGCGTAGAACCAACACTAGTAAAGACCCAAAGCGCAAGGTATTAATCGAGCTATGTGTCTAGATACGAATGTGTATCTCTCTCTTGTAATCCTAGTCATTAAATTTCTAAGTTACTTTGTAATTACCCAGTATAAGGTCATAATGTCCTGATCTAAGCTGAACTTATTATGCAGTATGTAGTTTGGTAAGCCTGTTTTGTCGTTGGATGCGTAGAAGATCAGCGTTATTCTGGCTATTACCTATGCAGCCCGGTGCGTCTGATTTCCCGTTGGACCAGTGGTGGGACAGTGTTATTTCGCAAGGTGACTAGGGGTTGCGGTTTGCTTTGAACACATTTGGATATGTTTTCTTATTTGGTATAAGACAGTGATGTTTCCCCCAGACCTTCTTTTTCCTCACCTTTCGAAATACATATGTGTAACTATAAGAGTGATATGACTACTGCGAGGATATTCATAGGCCTGTTTAGTGTTGGTCCGAATATTGTGTGTGTTAAAACCTTACTTTTCTTAAATTTAGAAGACGTGATCTTCACATTTAATCATAAAAACAATGTAATCGGTAGTCTATGTACATCATTATGCCGTGACATGTGGTTGTGTGTGTAAAAGGAGGAAGTGTTCTAAGAGCTTCCTATTACGTTCTGCCGTCTTGCTGCAGAGTCACTCCTCTGTAGTACGTCGTAGCCACCAGCGTCTCAGCGAATTTCTCCAAACCACAGTGAACGAAAATTAGTTGTTACAAGTTGGGGTACTTTGTTGTTATGTACAAGTTTCATTGTGAAGTTTCTCTTGCTGGAGAGAACCGTACAGTTATTTTAATTGCTTTTTATTTGTAATACACTTTATTCAAAGCATGTTTCATGTTTGCATACAAATAAAAATACGTCGATTTTACACGAGTTTTCCAGGATTTGATGTAACCCTAAGTGTAACAACCACATTAATCCTGAAAATCCAAAGTTTTCTGTATGTACATAGCAGTTGTGGAGAATGTATCAAGTTGTTTCTTGTTACAGGATGACCCCAAAATATGTTCGTTGTGTCAGAGTGTTATATTTCTTAAACACCATGTATATAACTGACCTGCGTGCAATAAAAAGAGGTAGGATAACTCGGTGGGTCACGTCTTGCGTAGTAACTGCTATCTAAAACACATTATTGAAGGAAAGATAGAAGGAAGGGTAGAGGTGACGGGGAGACGAGGAAGAAAACCCGTGCAGCTACTGGATGACCTAAAGGAAACAAAAGGGTGCTCTGTACTGAAAGAGGAAACACTAGATGGCACTGTGTGGAGAACCCGCCTTGGAGAACGCTATGGACCTGGCGTAAAACAGACTACGGAATGAATGAACGAATATAACTTAATGAAAGAAAAGGAAAAATACACACCCACCCACACCCACACGCAGAATTTCCGTTAGTGAAGCTTCATGTGTGCATAACTTGTAATAAGGTACAAATGAAAACTAGAGTTTTCTCATGCCAGACACGGAGTCTGCAGTTTTGTGGTTTCAGTAGCTGACGTAATCCCGTATTTGAATCTTTAAACACTGCCTACGTGTCCAATGGCTTGAAAACCTCCCTTCTTACACCCCCCCCCCCGCCCCCCAGAAAAGAACGCCAAGAGCGCGCTAAATCTGAGGACATAGGAGCTGTGCAGGATTTAGGTATAAACTAAATAAGATACAGCTTAGGGCCTCGCAATCTGAAGGGTCCCTAAGTGCTGAGAAAACAATCATCTAACAAACACAACGTTAATCATAATTCTCTGAAAAAAAAACTAACACTTGACTGTCTCTCCTCAATGTATATGAGGGTTGGCCAAAATGTGATACTACAATGCATATATTTTTTGTCCTTTATTATTAACACTGTCAAAACAGCACAGAATTAACTCTTATGGTATTCCACGACATTTCTACGTAGCATCCACGACGACTGACGCCTTCATCATATCGTGTGACGAAATCTACTGTTTCCTGTTGACAAAAGTCCGCGTCTCGTGTCGTCAGCCTTTGTGATATAAATGTTCTCACCTCGCGACCGTCTTTAAATTTGTGGCCGCCTAGATTTTTCCTCAGCTCTGAGGACGGGCAGTTATTATGTCCACAACCAGTAGATGGTCTTGGTTACGAAATTATAGGGCTTGTAAACTTATTTTGTGACCCTTGTCGTCTGTGTGTTTTTCAATGTCGTGTGTCATGAAGACTTTTGCTGATGAAATAGTCAACAAAAATCTTAAAAGCTCAACTGACAGTTATTCCTACAGTAGGTCCACATTAAAACTATAGGGGGGCCACATCTTTTCCGCGGCTTAGAGCCTCGTGAAATATGAAGTGCGTGTGAAGTTCCATCGTAAAACTTTTGAATTGTTGATTAGTTGCTGGAGTAAAGCTGTGCGCGGTCTTACTGGAAAAATTTAAATTTCGGATTTTCTAGATGCGGAAAACCGAAATTTTGAAGCTTATCAATGCAAGCGATCGCAGTAGTGGTAGTCCAAGAGGAGAAACAACACTGTTATCTCGGTATCCGCAGCATACAGGAAGTGGACAAGCGCATCTTTGTTAACGTAAATTCTAAGCGTGTCTTAGTTTTAGTTTCTGTTTCATTCAGTCGTTTGTAACAATTACGAAAATGCGATACTTAGAGTTCCTTAAGCGCTTAACTTGTTCTGTGGAAAACGTGGGCAATGAAGAGTTTACCGTCGATTGATTAAAGGTATTTGGAAATTTTGTCGAATTTATCTTAGGCGAAATTTTGAAATCGAATTTTGTGTTGTGGAAAATATTATCGATTCAACCATTTTACATATTGCTTTTTAAACGAATGTTTTGATTAACGCACGACAGCACAACATTCGTATGTTTCGGCGAATCGAGCTGAAAAATGCCAAAACGAAGTGTCTCATTACACTTAAAATTTGAGGGGGTGTTGTGTATACTTATTATTATGCATTTTATACATGTGTGTGCGTGCGTATGTATGTACCGTGTTGATATGTGTAAGATGGAGTAAGCGAATCAGTGTAGTGCATTCGTTCTTGAAAAACTGGTAATCGCTAAGACGATTAAGAGTATCACTGCTTTTTTGTGGCGCCACTTAATTAATGGTCGTGCTTATAAAAGCCGAACACATTCTGTTTTCTTAACACCATTCTTGGTTTTACTCTGTCACGTGTGATCATTACGCGAAGTTGTCTCTTCCATTCATGTTCTGCGAGTAACATTTTGTGCATATTTATCATTCCCACAATGTTTCCTAACCCGACACCAGGCTCATTCACTTAATTTAATCCTCTTAATATTTTGCAAATTTTTTGTGTGCTTATTATGTGTGTAATTATGTGTTTTCACACACAAATACCGTTCCGTAGTACAAACGTTTACAGCGTCCTATTGCTTAGCTTTTTCTTAAATGCGTTCTTTCAAATATTTCCTGCTGTGGCTTGGAATTCCAGCACCCAATAAACAGTATTTTCCCTGAGTCATAAAATTGCAGTCTCATTTGGTGCGATGAATCATATTTGGAACGAACAGATGGAATTGTTGGAGACAGCCGTTAAATTAGTGTAATAAATGTGACAATAATAGTACAGTAACAACACTTCTAAGGCTATTATTGTTGCTTCTCGTCTAATAAGTTTCTCCGTTATTGAGGTTCACACAAATATAACCGAAACAATTCTCGCTTGCGGGAAGATGCTGTAGAATTTGTATCTCGTTACTAAACTGGGAACACTTATCACAAGTGAAAGCACATTATGCCCTGTCGGCACCAAAAGGTAATTCTGAAGGAACTGCTTAAGTTTTCTAATGTCGTTTATGAAATATTTGACGAAGTATCAATCAGTCTTTATACTTAAACGCCAGACGTTGTGGAAACATATATTTACTATAACTGTTTTGATATTACATCATGTATTTACGCTATAGAAGGGCGAATTTTATAGTATATCGTGATAGACTCCTGTGTAATAAAATTACAAATTATTTACTCTTGTTTCAAGCAATTTTTTGTGAACTTAATTACTCCTTACACCAAAAATAAACGTAAGGTTTCGAAACCTTATACTCTGTCTGCCTGTCTAATTCTGATATGCTTGTGTCCTTATTAGCAATTACTGATCCTCGCAGTTGACCGCAGTGGAACTGTACGCAGTTTGTTTTACTAGGTTCACCTTACCGTGCTTGCAAACGTTCTTCCACCTACACGTGTCAAGAGTGTGAACTTCTGAAATACGAACTAAATTAATGGCAGTCGTCATAGAACTTTAAATGGTGTGGATATTCTGCTACAGAGGAGGCACAAAACCAGAGAATAAAGTTGGGTCTGTAAGGAATAGTAGTGTAATTGCTTCAATAACAGTAAAGGTCAGGTTGAGTTGTTGCTCTAGATGCCAAGCGGCACAAGGCTTTCAGGGTTGTTAGCCAGTCTAGGCAAATACTGGGATAATTCCTGAAATATGCGACGGCCGGTTCCTTCCGCGTCTTTTTCGGTGTTTCACTGTAAGCCGAATATCCAACCTTCGTACAGCGAGTAATGTTAGTCACTGACAGTGTCGTAAAATAAACCAAAAACACAAAATAAAAATTCATGTGTCACCGACATACGCGATTACGTTCGAATTTGTTTCACCTATTTAATGAGAGTTAAGTATAATAACAGGCTTTGTTAAAAGAATATAGGGCTCGTTAACTAACGTGAATTGGCTTAAAAGGAATCGATTACTTATTTTTCAATGAAAATTCACTCTTAGAAAAATCACGTGAAGCATATGACACACATAAATCCAACATCTGGGTAAAATGCAGATTTTTCAGTGTTGAATTCGGTGGTATGTGCACTAACCACTAGGCCGTAAGGATTAAAGGCGGTGAAATGAAACCGTTTTGAGTTATGTGATTCCTACTAGGCATGCGCAGATTTGCCGAATCTGCGGTGGTGAAGATACATATGCTTCGGGCTGTTCAATCGCCCGGGTATAGTTATTGGCACTTACTGGCTGCGGTGTGTAAGTAGCTCAGTTGCATGGTTATGTGCATGGTGATTCACTTTTATTAATAAAATTAAGTAGACGACCAAACCCATGATTAATAATTAAATGTTTTAATGTGTTCCATGTCCGTGCACTATATTATACAAAAAACACTTGCACTGCACTGCAGTGCAAGCCGAGACCACAGAGAGTTCACGCCTCCAAAAACAACGCAGTAAACAGTCAACAGCACATTCTCGCTCAACTGTAAAGTGCAACCTTAGTGTAACGACAACAGAAAGTTCTCCCTGAAGATGACCCAGCAGGGTCGAAACATATAGGAGTGTGTTACAATTGATGAAAAAACTCTTTGTGCATTTGTTGGTGATTAATGTTTTTTGTAATTAAATGTTTATTAACATTGCCTTCACACCGTTTCTGTGCGTGGAAGTTTGTGGAAACTGTCTGAAGATGTTGATACAAAAGCAAAACCTTATATCCACAGCTGTAAACACTGCATCAAGCACCCTTTTTTTCACTGCAGTGATGTTGGCTACAAACTAAAGCAACGACCTGACACTGAGTTATAACGTTACACGACTTTAAAACATTAAATATTTTGCTTTGAATTCACGACGGTAAACACGTACGCTTTCCAACAGGAGACATGTCACAGCTTTAATGTTCCATAATTTCCGGCTAGAAATCACTTATTAAAAAGTCCAACTAAATGTACTCAAAATAGTTTCTTTACAGTACTATTGCATATTATTGAAGCCTCCTAGTTGCTGCGGCCCTATTTGGGTTATTATCAGGGACAAACACAGTTACAAGGGGCGCGTATGACACATATATGTGCGCTCACAAAATGCAGCTCGTGCAAATGTAAAAACATACAATTAAATTCAAAATTGCAAAGGGTGTGTTCAACTCGGTTTTGTGTAACAACTTTGTACGTCCTCCAAATTGAACGCGCGTTTTATAATTTGGAATGTTAAGTGTGCGTTTTTATGTGCATGAGCTACATTTAACGACGATACGTTTGAATGTTGTATACCAGGCTTGTAACCATGTTTCTTCCAGACGATGGCCCGTACAGGGCCGAAACATGTAGGAGACTATAACCTTTTAAAGCCTAGCGGTAACTTTACATACGACCAGGTTTAACATTAAAAAATTCTACGTGGTGCCCACATTGCGTTTATGTGTTTTGTACGGATCTCAGAACAAACAGCAACTTTTGCCTTATAAAACATTAAGAGACTGGTTTTTATAACCGAAGTGGAGAGTGTTTACAGCGCGGTACGCACTGAGTCCTTATATAAAACAGATACGCTTCGTCTTTAAAGGGATAATAATAAAAAAATATTGTAAAGAAACTACTGTAAGTGTATTTAGTTGGACTTCGTAATAACGGCAAAACCTGTCTGGGAAAAAGCATGACGTCTCTACTACTATTTGACCAACACCAAACGCTTAAATAACGTAAACTTAAATTTATGAGAAATATTATAAGTGATTATATAATTAGCTCTTTTAAACTGTTATTTAAATTTAAACAAATGTGGACTGCCAGAATCATGTAGTGTGATAGGTGTGTAGCAGTGGAGAGTTCTCATCCGGAAGTAGGTCTAGCGGAAAGGTACAATGCCGCACAGTGTACCTTTCCGCTAGAGTTGTCATCCGTATCAGGATTCGCCACTGGAGTGTGTAGCAACAACATCTTGTTACACACCTTCATTACTGGCTCCATCTTCAGTTTAAGTTATGACGACTCCTGATCTGGTGGGTAAGTACAGTGCCAAAGCTAAGAAGGAGCGTTATTAAATCACGATCCGTTTTCTGACCTCCGTTTCGGTCCATTTGTCACTGCCATTCAATTATTCTGCGATGTATAGTCTGTTACTGACAGCGTAATGAAATAAATGCAAAATGCAAACACAGA
This sequence comes from Coptotermes formosanus, assembly GCA_013340265.1. Classification (NCBI taxonomy): domain Eukaryota; kingdom Metazoa; phylum Arthropoda; class Insecta; order Blattodea; family Rhinotermitidae; genus Coptotermes; species Coptotermes formosanus. Next base: position 2,399,975 of record BLKM01000221.1, read on the forward strand.
TGATATTCACGGCTTAAAAGATTACATTCGCCTACTTCTTCTGAAATAAAAGTTGAGGCAGTGTGCTCCTGTGAAACACATAGGGTAGCGTACCACACTACGCGGCATCATAACCCGTAAGATTTAACCCTCTAAAGACGAAGCGTATCTGTTCTATGTAAGGACACAGTACGTACCGCGCTGTTATCACTCCCCACTTCGGTTATAAAAACCAGTCTCTTAATGTTTTATAAGGCAAAAGCTTCTGTTTGTTCTGAGATCCGCACAAAACACATAAACGCAATGTGGGCACCACGTAGAATTTTTTAATGTTAAACCTGGTGGTATGTAAAGTTACTGCTAGGCTTTAAAAGGTTAATGCGAACGATAAGAATACTGTGTGCCTTATGGCAGCAGTATCAACTGTGTGGTGAAACGAGCATTGTCGAATGATCGTAAAGCGTATAAGAAGTTTTGGATTATGGAATGACGACGACGATGATTAACCTTTCTTTGTGTTATGCTTTGGGCTTTCAAACCGGATGTTCGAGTCATGGATGAAACGCTGTGCTCGACGGAACATCCTCTGAGTTACGTAGCCTACCAACTCCTTAAATCTGTGCTTGTCACTTGGCGTTTTGTGTCATATAGCTTTCATTTTTCGCCGAAATTAACGGGGACAAGGGGGCAGCATGAGCAGTTTGTGAATTCTGTATCAAACTTAGGTTCTGATTCGCTTTTACTCATTCTGCAAATCGTTCTATAATTATGAAAGTGTAACGTAATTACTCTTTGATACGATTCTCCTTAGCGATAAGCATTTTATAAAGACGACTGTCTTCTGACCGATTCCGGTGGCCGCGCGGTCTAAGGCCGCTCGCTTCCTGAGATTGCGGGTTCGAATCCCGCCGGAGGCATGGATGTTTGTCTCTTGTGAATGTGGCAGGTACAGGTTTCTGCGGCGGGCTGGTCTCTAGTCCGGAGGAGTCCTGCCGAGTGTGTGTGTCCTTGAGCCTGACTAGGTGTAACAATAACCCTGCACACCTGCAGTGTGTAGGTATAAGAGGTCAGACTAAGAAAGAAAGAAAGAAAGAAAGAAAGAAAGAAAGAAAAATAAAGAAAGAAAGAAAGAGAGAGAAAGAAAGAAAGAGAGAAAGAAAGGAAGAGAGAAAGAGAAAGAAAGAAAGAAAGAAAGAAAAATAAAGAAAGAAAGAAAGAGAGAGAAAGAAAGAAAGAGAGAAAGAAAGAAAGAGAGAAAGAAAGAAAGAAAGAAAGAAAGAAAGAAAGAAAAATAAAGAAAGAAAGAAAGAAAGAGAGAAAGAAAGAAAGAAAGAAAGAGAGAAAGAAAGAGAGAAAGAGAAAGAAAGAAAGAAAGAAAGAAAGAAAGAAAGAAAGAAAGAAAGAAAGCCTGCAAGTATTCTCTCCAGCTCCCCCGTTTTCGAAAACCCCCAGTCTGTGTTCGTCCTGTAATATGAGAAATTAGACCACGCCTGTATGAAAGAGCAAGATAAATAATAGGTTTGTTTGCTTTACTGTTTACATTTTTAGATAGCAGACCGTAAGGCATAAACTCCTAAAGCTAGTGGTAGCAAGTGTTTACCGACTATAATTTGACTTTAATTTAATTGGGTACGAGGTATTGATTTCTTTTGTGTTGTTTTCATTTACGTGTGCGAACTTTGTTATATTTTCAAAGTATTCATTGTTTTCTTTATGCTGTGATTTTGTCCTTCATTCTGGTGACGAGACACGAACATATGTACTTAGTTTTCTTCACTTTTGTGATTATATATTTGTAATCCACAACGGCATGTCGTGAAAATTTTTTACTTGTTTTTGCTCACTACTTGTTTCGGTACGCGCGCGTCGTCTTCGGGTGAAACATCATCGTCTTATCATAAAAAATGTGTTTAAATTTTATGTACTGTTCTGTTTGGAGCCACTACTAAGATTAGTATTAAATTTAATAGAACGATAGGTGTTTTCCATCACCACCACCGTCGTCGTCGTCATCACCTAGCCTGTCTTCCTGCAGGTTCATAGCCTCTTGTGAAGCGAGTTTTCCAGAGAGTGTGGTCCTTTGTTTCCTCGATGAAGTTCCAGTCTTTTCTCGTTTCCTGAAGGTAATCCACTAGCTGCCTACATGTTCTTCCTTATCTTCCTGTCCTTTCTATCTTTCCTTCAGTAACGTGTTTTAGAAGGCAGTTCCTGCGCAAGATGTCTTCAGTCCAGTTAGCCTTCCTTCTTTTTATTGTTTGTAAGATGTTTGACCTGAAGTCATTACGATCGTACTGAAGTATTTATTAAGAGGAAGTAAGTGAAACAGTTTTACTACATATCATTGTGTATGATTAAAACTTATGCTAGTAAATAATTAGACAAATAGAGCAGTACACGCATACATATATATTATATATATTCATAAGTATCACAGTAATTTCTCGGTTTAATTTCGTGCACACACGTTGTGGTTTCGATTCGGAATCCCTCTCATGTTCAGATGCTTGTCGTCTTCTGCTTTAATTGTCTTGTGTTGCTTCGGAATCGTAAAGCCTCGAACGTTGACACGCCATCCGCGTAGGTTTATTGCTTGTCTCTGAATGAATCCTGAATCATAAAAGACCATATGGCCGAATGAGAGGTATATAAAACGACAGACAGTAGTCTTTTCATAGTGGGTTTCTTCTTTTATTATTGAACTGTTTCCGTTCAATTATTCCTTCCCTTTATTTGTCGATCATCTTCCGTTCTCTCTGCTTTTCTAGCATTGTAGCCTATTCTGCAAATTATCGCACCCGCCTAAATATAACAAGTCTTTAACAAACAGTAAAAGAAGGGGAGAAAAAAACAGACTTAAAAAAAAGAACAATTACTTCTTGCGAGGTAACACCGAATGATTTGGTGGACAGGTACTATCCTAAGGTACTGAGGGTGAGCAGTGCGAACAAAATTATGTGCCAAGTCAAAGTCAAAATCTGAGTCAAATCACGTAGTTACTGAGTGTGAGTCCGCCACTCAGTCTTGGTGCCGAGACCCTCTGGAACTCAGGGCCAGATGCTAGTCTGATTGCGAACGATGGTGTCCTAGTCTTTCGGAGGGCCCTTTCGGTACATATTTACAATTATGCAGTTTACAGTGTGTGCATATTGTTTAAAAACACGTAAAAATAGGCTTGTATAACAGTGTGTAACTCGAGCGTGGCCTCTGTTAACCTGGACTTTGTATAACAGCAGTGTTTTTTCTTACATAGCTTTCGGGATTTAATCAAGAGGGACTGGAGAAACAGGACCTGCAATATGGGCGAGCCAGTACGTATCACTGGTTCTCAAACGGTTTTGCGAGTTCACATATCAAAGGGAGCAAATGCAGAAGCGCACGAAGAAGGACAGCGCGTAACTGACAAAAAGGCGAATAAAATAGAACGGGAAACAAGAAGAGAAATAAGGAAATCAATGTTAGAGCGCCTAAAAGAATTATACAGTATAGGCCTGCAAGAAAAAGGAGTCAAGAGAAAATAAAATGGGAATAATATTATAATATATTAGCCCTTGACGATATTTTTATTTACTGTTATCTGTAATTTGGAGTCTTCACTTTTTCCATTCGCGCGTCTAGTACTCGATCCCGAGTCCCAGCTTCTGAACTGTTCAGGAGGATTTATGTTTTGAAAGTTTTCATTAACTCATCAATGCCGGCCTCGGTGCACTGTACGGCTTCTTCAATGGATACCAGCCTCGGTGCACCACCCCGTCGTGAATGCATTTAAAGGTGCTGTAAATTTAAAAGCCGTCCGTCCTTGGCAGTAGTTGGAATTTAAACCTGATCATCATTAAAGGGTTAAATGTGACGATGTATAAATGATATCCGACAACTCATATGGAAGTATTTAAGCTTATATGCGTACACTAATTTAGTTATTAACTTTAAATCTCGAAACAGCGGTTCATCTGGCGCACTTAGGTTGAAATTACGCAGTTTAAGATATCCCAATATTCTGTTTTAAAACCTGAACACTAAATTTAAAATGGAACTGAGTCAAATATTACATCGGAAATTCAGCAGACTCTTTTAGGAACAGCAGCACAGCTGACTGAGTAACTGACTATAGCTGAATTGTTTAGCATCTTGATGCGTCAGTTGCAGTGCCCTGTTCTTGTCGGTGTTTAACAAAAACGCGCAAACACAAGGGATGGAACGATCACAAGCCTAAAGGAGACTGGGCTGAAAAGATACCCCTTCATGGACTGCGTATATTCGTCGTATTTCAACATTTCATTTAACGTCAAAGGAGATGCTTCTGAGACTGTATTAACATTGACCTTACAATCATTCGCTCTTGAATGGTTGGTGGTAGTTTCCTCATAAGGTTTTATGTTGTTACTTAGTAAATAACGCCTAATAATCCCACAGATACGTAAACAGAAATCTGGATATTAGATTTTTCCAGACTTCAAAATTTGAAATAAATAAAACCCTATTTTGGGATATTATTTTCTTCTGCCCTCTGTGCCAACGTCTGCCATTAATTATGTAGTCTGAACTCGTGTCTGTAATATTACTGACTGGCATAAACCTCTTTGCAGTGCGAATGGAAAATTGTTGCTTTTATCGATATTAGTATTTAATTTGGAGCATCAAATATTTCGATAACAATATACCAATGCACGCATATCTTGTCTATGGATGTGAATTCTTAAAACAAACTGACTGACCTTATTAGCTTGAGTAATTGAGTAAAGACAGTTAAAACTTCACTAACGTAAGATGTTAAACTACGTGGAATAGCAATACGGATTTGGCGGTGATGTTGTGTACAGGTGTAATTTGAAAATATTTCTGCAAGCCTGGGCACTGCAATATTGGTTCGATTATGCACACTTCTGCCGTCTTCTGCAGATGTATGGTGTTCTTTCTGCTAATTGTTACCAATCGTTACAGACAATATGCGGCACGACAGAACAGCAAAGTTAGACTTCAGGATCTCTAATATCTCTCCACTTCCTTGATACTCCTCTGATATTGGAGTGGAACTTTTTATACTGATCCCAGAATAAACATTTCAGCAACTCCACCCTTCATCCTACGGTTTTCTGTCAGTGACCAAATATCGGATTTTTATGGAAAAATACGGCTTTCTTTCTTTGGTCTGTAACCCACACTATTATTTCAACATGCTTTACAGTAATGAACGAAATTGTTTTTCTGTAAGCCCTGAGTAGTTTCTAATGTTATTTTTAATTATATCCACGAAGGGCTGGAATATGTCGGTGGAAAAATATAATACACAAATTCAGTGTAAGTATTTGGTTCTTATTCATTTATTTGTCGATGTGTAGGCGGTAAATTGTACAACACAGATACGTTTTACTCTTTCTTTATGTCTGTTTTGTTGCTTAAGCTCTGGATTTGTATAAATTTTAACTTTATATATATCCGAGTTCCTTAACTGTATCCGATTTATTTTTCGTGGCCCTTCTACCCCTAGTGACGTCTCATTAGCGAGGCTTCACGATCACACTTAGACACACCACTTTCGGTAGGACTCCTCTGGACGAGTGATCAGCCCGACGCAGAGACCTCTACCTGACAACAAACAACACTCACAAGAGACAGACATCAATTTCCCCCGTGGGATTCGACGCAATCCCAGCAAGCGAGCGGCCGCAGACCCACGCCTTAGACCGCGTGGCCACAGGGATCGACAACTGCATCTGATACCCGAAATAAAGACATTAATCGATTTGCTGTGTTGTGTAACGGTACTGTACTGAGGGCATGTAGAACTATAGCCCTACCCACACTCAACCTCGGCGCTAGAAGGGAGTGGGTGGTCAACGGTACACGCCGTCCTCTTTATCCCCGAGAAGGAGGTCCGGTACGGATTGTACAGGAGACTGGATTCGCCTCTGGGGCAGTCTGGATCTGTCCGGAAAATCTCGCTGTCACCGGAGTTCGAACCCCGGACCGTCTGGCTCGTAGCGGGTCGCTGTACTTACTAGGCTATTCCATTCGCCCTCTATCATTTACTTATTTGTATTATTTTTTGTTGTGATGTATGCAGTATTTTGTTTTTTTTGGAAAATTGTTTACTTTTTTCCAGTCGTTGAAACTTCAATATCTTACTCTCTTGATATTGAATACACTACGTGACATTACGTTACGTTACGTTTCTTAACCCTGAACGTGTTATGTAACAAACGACAGTCGTAAATCACCGTAATCTTGTCGAGTGTTAGAATGGCTGAACCTCCGCCTCCATTCCCCTGCTATTCTCCGTTATATAGCGATTTTTAATTTTACCACTTGTAGCTATAATTGAAGGACAGTTATATTCCGTAAGTTTGTAAACAGTGTTATGTTATTGTATATTCCGGGGTCAGCAGCAACACCGAAGTAATGAGCTGCATTGTACCGCAATGTGTTGGACTGGATCCCCTGGGATTTCACAAGGCAGTCTTGCGGTCAGCTCGTACACCTCCCGTCAGACTGACACAGATTCTCTTGCATGTGGGAACTATAGCAGAGAGCATAATTGTGGCAGGTTTTCTTACGTTCTTGCTTTGTCGATTATTCGTCCCTTCTTTAACCCTTTAAAGACCATGCGTGTCTGTTTTATATAAGGACTCAGTGCGTAGCGCGCTGTAAACACACTCCACTTCGGTTATAAAAACCAGTCTCTTAATGTTTTATAAGGCAAAAGTTGCTGTTTGTTCTGAGATCCGTACAAAACACATAAACGCAATGTGAGCACCACGTAGAATTTTTTAATGTTAAACCTGGTCGTATGTAAAGTTACCGCTAGGCTTTAAAAGGTTAAGGTCATTTTCTGTTAGCTGTGCGAAGTAATTTCTTTACTATCTTATAACCAAGTCCATGGTGTAGGGCTTTCTTAGAAAGTTGTTACTTATTTAGCTGGCAAAGAACCTCTCTGGCTTTATGCAATCCGTCCTTCATTACAGTGTCCAAAAATCCCGTATGACATTATGTCCTGCGAAAACTTAACCTAGTTCTTCACACACAGAAAACCTCTCTTTCTCGAATATCGATTGAAATATTTTCCTGTCAAGTCCCCAAGTTTTCCCAAGGGCCTTCTGAACTGCATGTCAATAAACAGTGTACCAAACAAATTATAATTTTGTGTGAAGTATACCCTACAGTATGGAACGTTTATTTTTCTCATTTATTGTACGTCTATGTCGTATGTAAAGACAGAGTTGTTATAACATTTAGGAATTATTTAAAATGCTTTGTCACAAGAATACTACGAGCTGTTTGCGGGAAGGACGATGGAAAAGGTTCTTTTAACATTTTAAGCGAGACCTAATAGGACGCCAGAGTTTTCGCAAAACACAATCTGCTGAAACAATCAAACTGCCGTGCAACAGAAAGAAGTATTACATATTCTGAGTGTGTGTCTGTAGCCTTAGTTATCCTGTATGCAAAGCGCATGCGCTGTATTACATTGTCATCTGTGGCCTGTCTGGCTGTACCATATTTTTCCGCATTGTTTCATAAACAGCACGATTTTCGGAAAAACGTTATGGAACATAAATTGGTGCTTTGATTTTCTATACAAATTTGTCTGAAAAATTTCTCATTTTGGGAAGAATTCAGCGAGATATTATCACACATGTACATAGGTCTTTATCTAAAGTATCCGTTGTTTTTTTTAATATTGAACATCCCCGTTGTCGTACTTATATAATTTACAAAATCATCAATTCCTGGAAGGAAATCAGTCAGGACCAACCTTGTTTTCTTCTCCTTGTTTTAAGACTATTGGGCTGCCGGTTTCGGCTATATGCAGCCATCATCAGGCTCCACAAAAAACATGAATACATGAAACTGTACTCAGTTTAGAAGCGGAAGCCTGATGGCTGTATTTAGCCGAAACCGGCAGCCCAATAGTCTTAAAACAAGGAGAAGAAAACAAGGTTGGTCCTGACTGATTTCCTTCAAGGAATTGAAGATGTTATGTATTTTATCCGTTGTTGTTGTTGTCGTCAGATTCTAATGAAACCTGATTTTTCTGAACAGGGTTTCGAGAAATACTGAAATACCAAATTTCATGAAAATCCGTCCAGTGGGAGAGAAGTTGTTCCATGTGGACAGAAGGACGGACGGACAGACAGACATTGCGCAGCTAATAGTCTCTTTCCATAATTTTGCGAACGCGACTATAAAGGTTAGAGTTATGTGGTGGTCAAGGAAACTCCTGTTGGAAGCCAAGACTTTTCATAAGTTGTAGAACTGGTGGCCGATCCCAGTGGCCGCGCGGTCTAAGGCGTAGGTCTGCGGCCGACCGCTTACTGAGATCGTGGGTTCGAATCCCACCGGGGGCACAGATATTTTTCTCTTGTGAGTGTTTGTTTTGTCAGGTAGAGGTCTCTGCGACGGACCGATCCCTTGTCCAGAGGAGTCCTACCGACTGTGGTGTGTGTCTGAGTGTGATCAACCTCGACACCTACTGTGAGTAAGTAGAAGAGGGAAGGACTACGAAACGAAACTTAGAGCTGGTGGTGATGATGAAGTTTATATGAAGTGGGAGGCAGGGCGGGGTTACTTGCGGTTTCACATTTTAACAGGTAGGCCTATACCATGAAAATATGTAGAATAATAAATTAAAATATCTAGTAGTATGAAGAAGTGTCTTCGTTTAAGAAAGAATGAACAATAAAAATATGCTCACGTTTGCTTTATTTCTCTTATTTCAATTTAAAATACGCCCGACGTTTTGTCGTTTTATCTTGTTTATGTCCACGTTTTATCTTCCTTCTCAAAGAAGTTGAAGAGGGAGAGCACAGCCGGAAATTATATCATCGTTGCTCTCATTACATTAAGCGAGCCCATAGGTTTGCGTGTCCACTTCCATTTTCTATGACTGTAGCCTACTCGCAACTATCCATGTTCAGAACAGCCTCTTTCAAGAAACAGATAATTACCTACAGCTGGGGTTCACGATGTCTTTAGCCGATCTACCGCTGCATGAGATTTAACAACTTCAATATGTCAGCAATATATTTTGTGTTTAATTAAAAAAGCCCAAACTGGAAAAACTGGCTGACAGCGGGTGTAAGTTATATAATATTGCCAGCAATGCTGCATATTGGCAAATATGCGTGGCTTCTGTTTTATTTTTTTAATTTTAATCTTTTTATATTTCCATATTTTTATTAAGGCTGTGTACCAGTAAAAACGGTTGGCATGCCAGTAGTGGTAAGCATATCACATTTTGAGAGAGCAAGATCTTCAGGCACTGCCGTTGTCAAGTAAACTAGTTTTTAATTAAGCTTTCGTTTGGGCTTATTTCTTAGTGTAGGCATGTATAATTTCCATTACCATTTTGATGATCGAACAGGTTATTAAAGCGGTAACCCTCGATGTTCTGTTTTAGAGTATCGTATCGCTCTGTGTTCGGTAAATTGCTTCAATTCTGCAAAAGCAAATTTTTGTCATACTTAAACACAGGTTTATAACCTGTGTGTCACACATTTTTATAAATTTTGGCAGCGTATTTCGGCCTTTAGTTTTGGCCATCACATATAAAAACGCACAGAGAAACTTGATTCTAAAAGTTTGGAATAAAAAATATACATTTGCTGTTTCGTTTATTCTGTAAGGGCTTGAGGTGTCATTTGCTGTTACATTGCGTGTATTGTTCATATGCCCGATACTACGCATGTGTAAATTTCAGATTTCTGAATAAATTGACAGCGAGCATTGCTATGCAGAATGGTAATAATCAGACGTATAGTGGACTGATTTAAGAATAACACGTGCTCCCAGAAGGGCAACAGTGTTTTGCCCTGTTTCAGAAATTTTAATTTATAAGCAGTTGGTCAATAAGAAGTAATCAGTTCTATCTTAGATAACATGCAGTGCTACGAATTACAATCCCTAAACAAGGATACTTAAAACAAAAGACCAGACCTACGTACGTGCCAAACACTGATGTTGAAAGGAAATGAGATTTCATTACCTTATAAGACACATAAAATTGTAAATATCGTACGTAGGTGTATTACACCTTTTTGGAAACTGAATTCCTAACCAGTTTGCGTGTAAATACCCTGAAGATGGCAAGCATTAAGGGCCAAAACATGTTTTCATAATTCACCAAACCGTGTAGCATATACAGTAACAAAGTTTTATTAAGGGCAGTAGAAGTTATAGCTGTAGAATTGTTGGTTTTTCAGAGAGATTTGTTTGAGGTTTTCATCTCTGCGTTAGCGAAAATGCTAGGATGGTGCTTCGAAACGTGCCACTACCGCTCTGTTTCAGTTTGTTGCTTATGCAATTATTACCACTTTACTAAACTGTGAGCTGTTATTTTTCGAGGATCTGTCAGGAAATAGTTTTACATGAGGTACAATTTTTTAACCAAAGAACTTAAACTAAGTGTGATTGTATCAGTAACGTTCTTAGTTGAGCGACTGTCATCTTTTTCCCAGCGCTGAAGGGAAATCTTGGTGGCCGCAAATTTAAACTTGATGTTGAAGCGGAAACGGTTGTGACACGATGGCTAGTGACATAGGACGCAGACCTTTAGCAACAGGGATTAGGAACTCTCTTTCCATAATGTGACAAATCCCTCATGTTTGGCGGCACTATTTGGAGATGTAGTGGGATAGCTTTACTGTAAAATCTGAATTGTTATTATCACGGTTGAGAGTAAGTACTGTAAGTACCCACATGGAGCAGAGTTCTTACTGAGAAGGCACAAGTGTATTCTTTGCACTTTATTGAAATTGAAGGTTCTTTAGTGTGTCCGCAAGATCTCGCCACATGTCCCTATCCTGAGCTAGATCAGTCGAATCCACTCATCAGATTACTTTTTGAAGGTCCATTTTAATATTATCCTCCAATCTACGTCTGCGTCTTTCAAGCGGCTTCTTTCTCCGTTTTTATCCACGTCTCCGGGTTGAGAATAAATAACCAAAAATTTGGTGCCTTTTGAACTTATTTTCAGACGGATATCATATTTAGTTCATTGTTTAGAATGCTAGTATTCGTGGTTCAATTTGCCAATCAGTTGGTTTTTATGTCTTTATTTATTTATTTATTTATTTACCAATAAAGCTTGCATGTTGTTGCTATGTAGTTTTTGGTCATTCTTTTAGTTAGTAGGCCAGTTTATTAGGTAAGGTGCCGGAGGTTCGGTATTTAATAACTTTGCCCGAAATTCATGGCCAAGTGAACGGTATTCTTGCTTTTATTTGGCAGATACCCAGGTCAAATATCGGTACGAAAACTGGTGATTATGACTGACGATACACTTTCTCTCATTACCTCTGAAGGTGTCGAAATTGCACCTCAAAGAAGCCGTGACAGCTTCATTCCCCTTCCTTTTCAGTTCATTACTCACAAATAATTTTACCATTAGACGACACATGATCTGAGATTGTGACTTCTGCGTTAAATAAGCCATAAAGAATAAAAATTAGTCTGTGCTGAAGGTAGTTCTTTAATTGCCTGTTTATTAAGTTTAGCTAGACACTAGTTAGATGATATGGCGGTCTGGCGTTTCCCGTATGCGTCTCTGGTTCAGTGTGTGGTGTCCTGTTCTCTGAGAGGTATTATTGGATACGAATGTTTTTGAGAGATATGTTTCCTTTTGAGTTCACTTTAGACCTGAAAGCAGACGCACGATGTTTCTCGAACAAAATTGATCCATCGATATGATTACACAGTTTTATAAACCACCCTATCGTAATATGGACACACGCCATCGTAAAGGCTACAAATTGCACAGTACAAATTTATTTATTTATTTATTTACTTATTTAGTTCTTTCTAATTAATATTTTAACAACTTTGCTAGGCAGTCAGCAGGGTGGTCGATAATTTACGTAGGCGACATTGTGGTTGGTTTATTGAAAGTTCCACTTGTAGTACTGCCGAACAATACTGCGCTCAGATTGTTGATGTAAAGTTTAACCTCATCCTATCAAGTAATCAGTTTGATGCACGGCCGCTTTGTAACAGGTGTTGAGTAATGGCGTTTGCTTTCACCTTACCTCAGCTTTGTATGTGTGTCGGAAAGATAGAAACACGACGCCTGTCTCATTCAACCCTTTCATTACTTCTCCGGAGAGGGGCAAACATGAACACAAATTAAATTTTGTCCCAATTTCAAATACCAATATTACAGATTTAGAAACGTACAAACCTGCATGAGCATACAGGGTCTCCCTTATCCTACAATAAAATAATTATAAGTTTATCAAAACCTCTGGGCCATGAACCGTGTCACATTTTGATTAAACCCAACGCCTCGGAAAACTTTTCCGTCTCCATCATAAGAATGAAGTTTGGCCGCATTAAAATTAAAGACTGCGTAACCCTGAAGATGAAGACACTATGTCTTTCGAAACACGCGTAACTATTTATCAGCTGATACGGCGTTACATCTCAGAACACTTAGCTTTTCCCAATGGGCAGAACACAAATTCTGGGTGTTCGCGTAGCCAACCAGCATCCGCCATACGCTCACAGCCATCAGTTACTGTACTTAACGGATCCTTGTATTAAAATAATTTGACTTAAACTTTGGTTTCAGATGTCAATATAACCTGTTTTTTGTTTATAATATTCAGGATTTCATTTTCGATACTGAGATAAGCTTTATTTTTTATGGGTCCCGTCTGAGCTTGTGAGATATGTCTAATACCCGAATGTTTTCAGTGCTAAATATGCCATATTTTTATTATAAATTACTTGGCTTCGGGGGGACTTGAAACTGCAAGTCCACTAAACATGCTACTTTTGGGAAGGACGGGGGTGGTCGAGACTGTAATGACGATTGATGCATAGACAAATCTTATTTCCATTAATTCTGCAACCTACTGGTCCCACTCGTAACTTCTAATGACTGTAATTTCTATACAACAGAAAGTCGCAAGCCTTATGCTTTTTTATATGTAGATTATTTGCAGATTTTTCTATCGCCGAAACATACAACAGAAAAGCGTTTAACGCTCACACCCCTGGTCACTTCCCGCAATCGGCCCCCCAGTTCATAGCTCACGATTTCCCTGGATTACATTGCATACAAAATATGAAGCTGGGGAATCGTCATTAAATAAACAAAATACCACCAATCTTAAACACCGCGAAATTTAAATGTTTAAAATTTTCAACAAGAGTGGCAATCCGTGTATATAAGAGTGTCATGCCAGTTATAATGTTATTAATATCGTGGCGTTCGCAAAAATATGCTTATTAGCTTCACCGTGTTTTGTCCATCTGTCTGTCCTTACGCAATAACTCGTGAACCCCGTAACAGATGTTAATGAAATATGAGATTGAGAAGTTTTGCTACAGTCTGTTGACTTATTCCTACCTTGTTTGAAACTGAACAAACGCAATAGGCACTGTACATGAACGTCTAATTGCGCTCCTGTAGACATATCGCAGCTCACTCGACAGATAACTCTGGAGACGAAAACGTTGCGGAGAGAAGTTGTGGAGAAAAATGCAACCATTTAGTGTATTATGTTTCTGCAATTATTTGGATTTTCGAGGTAACTGAGCAAGGAGGAGCGTTAAGTGCCACAATTTTTAAGAAATCGATGCATTTCCAAAGTTATTTTTTTGCTTTATACATGGCGACCTTAGCGCTTTAATATTTTGTTAGTATTTAGTTCCTAGCTCTAAATTACATTTGTTTTGCATTTTTTGAACCCACGCTATCGGTTCTTTCCCTTATTGTATTCCATCGACTTTGCATTTAATTACAATTTAATTACTTACTACATTCCATTACAATTGTAATTATGTTATTTATACTCATGTACACATGGTGATAGATTACTTTGTAATTTTTTGTTTTATCTTTTAATTAATTTAGTTCTGCTACTCTATTTACGTTCAATTTTTGTGTAAGAAAATTGACCAGTGAAGCATGATTCTACGTGTTAGTTTACAGTGCTTCATTAGGGGAACCTTGTCGGTATTCAGCTACACCCGTGGTCACAGCTGTTAAGACATGAGCGAGAGCCTGTTTGTCTCCCACGCGGGGGGGGGGGTTGGGAAGGATTTTAATTAGGAAAGATTTTGTACCAGTTTGAGGAGGATTTTGGGGTACAACGCAGTTGTGGTTACATCATGTGCGGTATTTTACCGGACAGTGAAATCTCATAAATTCATATATTAGCTTATCACGAGAACTGGCTTTGAAAAGGCGTATGGGTGCAGTGGAGGCTCAAGTGCACTTCAGATCACACTTACACGCTAGGATCTGTGCTATATGATCGGCCGGACTGTTGGCTCGTTCGACGGTTCTTTCATAACATGGCATTTCGGTAAGGATTCCTTCCAGGGGATTTGTTTCTCCAGAGGTGTACTGCCTATCCCAGCTGTTTTCACACTCCATAGAAATATTTTTATTCGCATGCTGATATACTTAAATGACTGAAATACTGACAACTGACGCATGGCCTACAATTAAATTTATTACTGCCATTTTCTGTTTCTGTTCGTTAACTGCTACCCACTTGTGACTGATTAATGTAATGACAATATATTGAGGGTTTTCTGCTCTTATCCTTTGTTCGCTTTAATGACGACATTCTAACATAGGCATCTTTAATGGCAGAACAGAATGTCCTAACATTTTTATTATTATCCCACCTATCACTTTGAAATAATTACTTGGAATCGTCTATGGGAGGTGGAATTGGTTAGTTCTTTTAGTACCTTCTTGTTTAACCTTTATCTTGCTAATGTGGAGTATATGGTGAGCTGCTAATAATGCCAGCACCACTAATGTGTAATATTTGGTGACCTACATTCGGCAACGCTGAAAGGAACCTCTTTGTCTCTCTCTCTCTCTCTCTCTCTCTGCACAATGTCTCAACACTGAATCAATCGTGAAAGACGTCCTATGTCATATCTGTGTGCACACACTTATCGGCTAGGACCTTAAGGGCCTAATTGGTAGCCGAGTAAGTGTGTGCACACACATATATGACATAGGACGTCTTTCACGATTGATTCAGTGTTGAGACATTGTGCAGAGAGAGAGAGAGAGAAAAAGAGGCTCCTTTCAGCGTTGCCAAATGTAGGTCACCAAATATTACACATTAGTGGTGCTGGCATTATTAGCAGCTCACCATATACTCCACATTAGCAGAATAAAGATTAAGAAGTTATAGTACAGTCACAGAAACGGATGTAAAGTCAGGTTGCACTCTATAGTATTTATTTCACCAAACTTAGTGTTATTGTTACGACCACGTGGTAGTCTAATTTGATTAATATTATTAATAAAATTGAAGTGCAAATTCTGTACCGTCTGATCCAAAATTTGTATTGCCTCTGAAGACAGACAAATGTACGAGCACTTTACCCGTCACGATGTTAGTCTGAAGGCAAAACACAACCTTCAATAAGCTTTCTCTTGCTTTTATTTTATTTTTCGCACTTGTCAACAGTCGACGTATTTCTGGTGTATTCATTTGAAAGACACTATACACTCCCATGCCATAGATCAATGACAGAAATATTATAATGCCTCTCATTTCGCAGACAACGAAATTTCTCAACGTCATAAGAGAATTGCTTAAAGCTCAACTGTCACTCTGTCAGTAATTTTGTTTGTTTACCTTGTTCAGAGATGAGTAGCGATGTTCGTAGGCTGTATTCTGTTCCTTCCACCAGCCCACTATAATACTATTAATTCTGTTCTTGAGGGACTCTTTGTAAAGTTCTATTAATGCGGCTGCGTGAATGGTTCATCATAAGATCACTTTGCCCATCATGGACAAAACCAGAAACCCAGCAACCCTAAGTGCAATGCACTGTCGTCAGAACCCCGCAGAAATGACAGCCCCGTATAAAACGTAAAGCGAATTCTCGCCTTCACAGACGCATGCCACTGAACGATGTTCCGAACCATCTGTGTTCAGTCCAAGTTCTGCTTTTCATAAATCATTTTAGCATTATCTTTATATCTGCAGCAATACCGTAGTCCGTATACTGCTTAGGGTACGGGCAGAACAACAAAGAAAACATCTGCCGATCCCCAACAAGGGTATGAGATGTTAACTTTTCCACACCGTCCAGATCGGTGCTGTGGTCAACCCAGTTTCTTGTTCATTGTGTACTGTTGGCGCTTTCCATTGCAGTAAAGCGGCCGGCACGTTAATCTGACTGCTTACCTCGACATAGTACCGAAGTTAAGAATGAGTGGCGCTGTACCTCCTCTCGTCCTACGTGCCTTCTTGGTATGTACAGGGACAACTGAACCTTTTACCTTCTATGTTACATCTACACTTCGGGAACCGCTCAGCCTTTCTCCTCGTCGGTGATATGCTGTGGGCCGAAATGCTGCATGCATATCTCATATCTGGTAGGTAGTACTTATTCCTGATACTTTATGTTTCTTTAATTTCCTCCTGTTAAGTATACAGTAACGATATGAAATGTGTTGTGAAATGGTTGTAATGGAATAACTTTGTAACACCTTTTTTTCTAAAATCATTAAATGGTGCGTTATTGTTCTAACCGACAGTACCTGGTTGTGTTCTTTCCAGTTTCTAAAGGCTTAATTTCTGTCTCAGAAATTTTTTTCGAACACCCCTCAAGCAATAGTTTACTTTTGAAGCGAGAGAGCGATTTTGACAGCTATATACTGTTGAAATATGTAATTGTATAAATATTTTAATTTTTAAGTTTTTATATATAAAATATAAGTACTTCTGAACTGTGTGGCAGAAATCATATTTCAGATGTCACCTTCTTTGCCACAGACTGCGGTTACTGTAACCCACATACTGCAAATGCTGAGATTCGTCAGTGAAAATCGCACAAGTAGAGTGCAGCACTTTCCTTCCATTCAAATGTCGTCTGTTCCCAGGGGATAAGATGCAACAAAGTCGAGTGTGGTTTGGGCATAGAGTGGGTTGTGGTCATGGATAGGGATGCGATCTCCCTCTATATCATGTAATTTGTCCACGCATCCACAACACACCCATGCTCCCACACACAACCACCTCATGTGCGGGTAGGCTGCTCTTGGTATTGAAACTGCAAACGATCAATATAACCTACATCCTATTATCATGTAAATACATCTCCACTGTCAAGAATAGCTTGGCTGTGGTGCGTATTATAAACGCAGGAAAATATCGATGGCCCGAGAGAGTGTTACTTTTAAATAAACGCATTGAAATTGCTTGCAATACAGAAGTTTCTTTTCAGATGTTAGTGGCATTTATTAAAGCTGAATTTTCAACGTATCAGAAATATTAAAGGGTAAGCGGGACGCAACGTAGGTGAAAAACATTTTATTGTTGTTTTGGTGATGTGTTTTCTGATACAGAAAAACAGTTGTTTTTGATTAAGTAACTGACAGTGGCGACTTTTTCGTTAACCTTTTAAAGCCTAGCGGTAACTTTACGTACTACCAGGCTTAACGTTAAAACATTCTACGTGGTGCCCACATCGCGTTTATGTGTTTTGTACGGATCTCAGAACAAACAACAACTTTTTCCTTATAAAACATTAAGAGACTGGTTTTTATAACCGAAGTGGAGAGTGTTTACAGCGCGGTACGCACTGAATCCTTATCTAAAACAAATACGCTTCGCGTTTAAAGGGTTAAAGCTTCTCTCAAAATACGGTCTGTATTGATTAAGGTCTGTTACTGAGTTGTCCAAACACACTGATGGGTAGGAGTGAACAGTCGCAAATTAAAGAATATTGTAGCTTGCGTTTCAGACAGAAAGTCTGTTGCTGTAAAAAAAATATAATTTCTACAAATTAAATGTTATATACCTATATCAACTACCTTGATTTTTATTGGCCGAAACCTTTTACTGCAAGACGGAAACAATTATGGGGTGCGAACTATGTAGTGAAATAACATTTCTTGTACCATGAAGTAATGGGTTTTTTGTCTTTTTCCATCGTCCGAAGAATAAAATAACTACAATTAAAATTACGACGTTTCGAAAGCTGGTTCTGCTTCCGTCCTCAGGTGAGAAAAGGGGGGGAAGGAGGAACACCTACTTTGTTGGGTCCCTTAGGTAGAGCTAGCCTCAATCACTGGACTAGTAGGTGTTCCTCCTTGCCCCCTCTTCTCACCTGAGGACGGAAGCAGAACCAGCTTCCGAAACGTCGTAATTTTAATTGTAGTTATTTTATTCTTCGGACGATGGAAAAAGTCCAAAAAGCCATTACTTCACAACATTGTACACCGTCGTCAAAACCTTTTAGAATTTATTTCTTGTACCGTTAGTGACGTGTTTGTGCGCATAAACAGTATTGATGTTCAAGAAAATTTGTGATGAAATGAACAACAGTGTCTGCTTTGTTCTTCTCTGCTCTCTAGAAATATTGGCTGGTCAAGAATTCCAACTTCAGTTGCTAAAGGACGTCTTCTGCTCATGCGTTCGACCTATAATAAATAATATGAATACTAGCCGCACAACTGTGTCACTAAACCCTGGTGGGGTACTTTCGATTATTATCGAGTGTTAGCGATTACTGTCGATCGCAATTTACGCCAGTGTGACTCACCTCTAGAGTGTAATTCACAAACTGGATGACTCACACCAAGGGTATTATGTAAGTTAGACAAAGTGTTTTAGGCGCCTTCCCAACATTGTGAAAAGCAGCTGTTAGCGTAATTTTGCCTGTCTGTCTGACTGTCTGTCTGTCTCTGTGTCTTTCCGCATGGAATAACTGGGCTCCCACTGGACGAATTTTCGTTAAATTTGATATTTAAGCATTTTTCGAAAATCTATTGAGAAAATTCAAGTTTTATGAAAATCTGACGGGAATAACGGACACTTTACATAAATATCTGTCTACATTTATGATAATATCTGGCTGAATTTCTCTTAGAATGAGAATTTTTTCGGACAAATCTGTAGAGGAAATCAAAGTACATGTTTTATGTTCAGTAACTTTTTTTCCGAAAGTTTTGCCGTTTGCGAGATAATGTGGCAAAATGTGATAGAGCCAGACAAGCCACAGACGTCTATATAATACGGCGCACGCGCCTTTTGTGCTGGGTAACTATGGGTAACTAAGGCTACAGGCACACACTCAGGGCATGTAATACTTCCTGTTTTTCCGCGGCAACAATGGTTTCTCGAAAGCGCTTCAATGTTACGTTTATACGTACATTGTATATCTTTCTCATACATATGTTGTGCTTTTGATTTATCCGTATCAGTGGATGTTTTACGTTTGTGAACACTCTTCTGACTGGATGTGAAGGGCAGAAGTTATGGACGATTGATTATGTACAAGAAAAGTTACAATAGAATTAGGATGAAGTATAATCCTATTTGTTATTAGACTTCCTATTTTGAAATCTAACCTAGTCTAACAAAGCCAGTATTTTAGAAGCTAATGGCAGCTCTGTGATTAATAAATTCTCTGCCTTTTGTGGAACCCGAAGTATTCTTACCCTACGTCTAATCCCCCTTGCTGGACACAGTCCTGAGCCATTTGTATCTAATCCACATCCTTCTATTCCGTTTTCTTAAAATACATTTTAACATTATTCTGACACGTAAGAATATGCATCCCAAGTGGTCCTTTCTCTTCAGGTCTTCGAACTATTATTTCGCATGAATCAGGCCACTTTCTCAGTCTATTTCTCTGTCTGTCACGATTGCTAAATTTTGTGACGATCTAATTGCTTTGGGAAACCAAGAAACATAGGCATTTCCAGTCATGTACAGTTGAACCCGGTTATAACGACATCGTTTTATGCGACATCTCTTCTATAGCACCAGACTGTCTGTGGTACCACTTGATCCCATACTACTAACTACGACATTATACTCACCGGTTAGAACAACACTAATTTATAATGACATTAAAG
This sequence comes from Coptotermes formosanus, assembly GCA_013340265.1. Taxonomy (NCBI): domain Eukaryota; kingdom Metazoa; phylum Arthropoda; class Insecta; order Blattodea; family Rhinotermitidae; genus Coptotermes; species Coptotermes formosanus. The sequence goes on from BLKM01000221.1 coordinate 2,419,794, forward strand.
TATTCAGTCCTTTTCATGATATTATAACCCAATGCGACTGTAATTAGTATATTCTTGTTATAGCTAATACCTCAATAGAAGCTGCACAAAGAAAAGAAGAAAATTGTCACGTATGGCCTGGAAACCGTACGATTTAGAGGCGTATCTTCTCTTCATTAAGGAGCTAACTAATTACAAATGATCCACTACAAGTGAAGTAGTTGCATCAAAGGAACTAGAATCTACTCTCGTTGCTTACGTTTAAAGTTTCTTCTTAAAGTCGTGTAGCTGGTTCATTCTGTACTTCATATATTACTCATCTACTTCTCTAATCAACTGTGAGTTAAACTCCCTACTTACTCAGCGTCGACAGAAGCTGCGCCAGTTTACGCGTTCCCTTCTTCTGCTATCTTCTCACTCTATGTTTCCTTCTTTTCATTTCAATCTACACCAATTTGAAAAATCGATACTTGAACAACGAGGTCGGCCGCCTGAATATCAAACAAACTGTTTGTTCAGCGCCTCTCGAGTGGGGGTCTGACATCACAGATCGTGAGAGAAGCGGTAGCCCCTTTTGGAATGTAGCGCCGCGTAGAGCTCTGTTTATTTATGTATGGTTTATATAAAGATGGCATCAGTAGCACGGATTATATAGCGTCGATATCTGTGAGAGGATGTTCTCCGTAACACAGGACACAAGTTCACAGTGGTGTTCTCTGCAGTTTATTAAGCTTACGTGTTGCAAGTTCATATAATTTAATTAACGGTTGATGATAACTGACTACATGGAGCAGAGTCCTTCTTGAGAACCTAATAATTCCCGACATTTTGTGTAACCCACAATTTATTACCGTTTTCAAAAAGTCCGGCAGGTATCCGTATCTTAAGCCAGTTTAATCCACGTCCTCACATCGTATGTCTTTGGTATACGTTTTAATATTATCTTCCCATCTACGCCTTGGTCTTCCAAGCTGCCTCTTTCCTTGACATTTCTCCCCAGAATCCTATAAGCATTTCTTTCCGATCCCATATGTGCCACAACCCCACAACGATTTGTGGTGTGCATGGAAGAGCCCACTATGTCCTTAAGTAAAGTGGACTCACTTATTAGTCTGTGTGGCTGACTATCGGAATTGCAGGAAAATATTAGTGAGTCTCCCACACAGAATTAGGGAACGAACCTGTGAAAGGAGTTAGTTGCTAATACTAGGTCACAGACGGATATGAGTTCCAGGTAAGGCGTACTTGTAAGTTGTATAGAAGTCCCAATAATGAACTGAAGGGGCGAGGCAGGGAGAGGCCGCGGCCTAATATGCGGTAAAAATAGAAATGTGTCTGGACAACTGAGTAGAGCTACAAAAGAATTAGTTAAGTTAGCCAGTTTCGGGATGGAATCTGAAACCCGGGTCTCCCGACTGCGAAACAGGGATGGTAACCATTTAACTGTGACATTCTGTAGGTATACGCCTGTATGTGTGTACCTATAAAAATGTCATGTCCTAACTTGAACTAAATCCTCTTGTAGCAATGTCGCTCTCCAATTTGGTTGCCGCGATTATTGAGTTCATCATGTGTGTCCCCCTATTTGCATGAAACAACTCATTTCCACGGCACTGATTGTAGTGAAATTTGATATTGGAATTTTTACTGACCTGTGTAAGGAAATTTAGTTTTGTTTAAACGGGAATAAACATTCCACAGACACTTAACCTGAAGGCGTACATAATGCATGGCTAGTTTGCGTGCTAACGTTAACACGGTTAAATGGTTTCCATGGTTACTGAAATTACTATGTTTGCTCTGCGGAAATTTTTGACATGTTTTTAGAAACATTTGCAAGCGAAAATCGACTGTTATCTTCATAATGTCTATATGTGTGTGTCTGTCTGTCCGCAGGTATCAGAGCAACTCCCACCCCTGGAATTTTCCTGAAATTTCATATTTGGAAATTTTATTCAAATTTCCTGGCGTGCGCCGCTTTCGTTAAAATGTAACAAGCAGAATTTTGTATGAAGAGCTACATGCCTTTATGTGAAGAGGTACGTGCCTCTATATGAAGAGCTACGTGCCTTTATATGAAGAGCTGCGTGCCTTTATATGAAGAGCTACGTGACTTTATGTGAAGAGCTGCGTGCCTTTATGTGAAGAGCTACGTACCTTTATATGAAGAGCTACGTGCCTTTATATGAAGAGCTACGTACCTTTATATGAAGAGCTACGTGCCTTTATATGAAGAGCTACGTGACTTTATGTGAAGAGCTGCGTGCCTTTATATGAAGAGCTACGTGCCTTTATATGAAGAGCTACGTACCTTTATATCCCTTATAGTCTGTCGCTATGACTGGGCTTCGTAACCCAGAAAGGTTGCGTTCTCTGCGAAATCCCGCGTCATAGCCGACGGCAGGATTTTTGTAATTCACGCAGTATATTCTCTGTGAGTTACTAGGTGAGGTTGAAAAAACGGTTGAGTATCAAGCTTCGAGTATTATCGATTGTAAATGTGTGATATTGAGGTTTGAGAGACTGTTTGTTAATATCCCCACTTACAGTGTCCCCGTGATGATCAGTTGTAAATCTTTTGCTACGAAGAAATCTTACAGCGTATGTTAAAATACTCCGCGTTTTTCTCGAAAGAAGTCACGAATTTGACATCGAGGGACAGTAACAGATTTACCACCCTTGTCATGATCTGTTGGTTTTCCTAACTTGTAAATATTACTGTAACATTATATTAACAGACCAAATATGTAAAGGGCAGTATTTTAAGGAGGATAATTTAAATTTTATGACGCTTGCAAGTTAATTAGGCTAGACACTGACTTCACTGGCGAATTGTACGGTAGTGTTTTAGGTTTCATGGTATTTAACTAAAGTGTTTAGACTTACTGGAAGAATTATGTAAATTATAGTCGTAACCTTATGTGCCTTCTGAATGCCAGGAAATTAACTGAGGCTCTGAAACACAAATACGAGAAATCCGGCCTACATACACAGTTATCAAGAGAAATGTACACATTTAAAATGTTTAACTTTCAAACAACAAACAGTCTTAAAATACTTATATTTCGATCTTTCTTCTTCTCTCCTGCCGTTCCTGTGTGGTAAATAGGATCCTCATGAATTCTTCCATTTCCTTCTATGTAAGGGAAGTCCTTTTGCCTCTTTCCAGCTTTTTGCAACCTTCTACAATTCCCATTCTGTTTTTCATTTCCATCTTGTTCTTGGTTTACCCCTCGTCCTTGTTCTTTGAGGGTTCCAGTCTTTCTATTGCACCTTGTGATTTGCGTAACGTAGGCCAATCCAATGCCATTTTTTCCTTTATTTGTTGTCCGCTAGGTGTTTGTTTCCTTCTCTGCCATAATTCCGCATTTTAAATTTTATCAAGCCATTTGACGTTTAAAATACGTCGTAGGCGTCGGTTTACAAACACTTAAAGTGAATTGCTTATCCGTTTGATATTTTGATTGGTATCTATCTAATCAGTGATTGAACGTCTTCCATGTTCAGTATGATTTGCTATAGCTGTTGACAACACTCGTGGGGTAAGCCTATACACTGACGACGTCTGTGCAATAAGCCTTCTGGCTTCGTGGGATGTCTTCACAATTCTCAAGTTGTGAACTTTAATTAGTGCAGAAGATAGACATAACTCTTAACCATAGAAAATGTTTATTTCGCAGTAGAACCCCCCCCCCCTCTCCCGGGCCCATCTTTTCAATTTACAAAATATTTTCCATAGTTAACGACGAATACTCCGACTGGCTAGGAATGTTCAGGCAGACCTTAAAAGTGGAAAAAAACAGAAGAATTATATAACTACGATATTAAATTTATCTTACATAAATACGAAGCCAGGAATTAGGAGAGAATCTATCGGAACGTTCTTGTGAACAGAGTAATGATTTTTCACATTCCAGAAAAGGCAGGGAATTGACCAACGTAGACTCAGTTCAATGCAGTTGAGTAGGAATTCTGACCGAGGGTTTATAACAATGACGGAGAGGAAGCAAATACTGTCTTCTGCTCTTTTTCCCATCCGTCATCGCGCTCAGCGGTATGACATATCACTTTCAATTTAATCCGAACACCAGCAGCAAGGCCTGAAACATTTCACAGGCCAGCTCTAGTGGTGAGGGCTTCAGTCAGTGTCAAATCCAGGCACCCAGCCCAGCAGCTTCAGGGAAGCATGGATTCCAGTCCGCCGTCATACAACTCTTATTCTACTGGTTCTTTTTGACGCTCTGAACACACTTGAGTCGTTTCCCGTTGTCCTTTATAGACCCAACTGATGAGAGTGGGTGAGACTAGTTACTGCCTGTCAAATGGGCCTATTATGTCAGCCCATAGTAATAAAGGAGGGCATAGCGTTGGTTTAATGGTAATCGGTGGCGTCTGTCACTATTAGGGGCCAACAAATTACCGAGGCGTATATCTGTCTCTGCCAATCCCAGTGGCCGCGCGGTCTAAGGCCTAGGTCTGCGGTCGCTCGCTTGCTGGGATTGCGGGTTTGAATCCCGCCGGGGGCGTGGATGTCTGTCTCTTGTGAATATTGTGTACTGTCAGGTAGAGGTCTCTGCGTCGGGCTAATTACTCGTCCAGAGGATCCTACCGAGTGTGGCGTGTCTGAGTGTGATCGTGAAGCCTCGATAATAAGGAGACCGTGGCCCACTAGGGGCTGTTGTGCCATAGAATAAAATATATGTCTCTAACAGACAAGTGTCGGGAAAATGATGTGCTGCAGGCCACTGTGTCTACTACAGATTCCACAGGAGCTACTCTGGGAATGACCCAGGCTTGGTCGTGAAGTGACTCAAATAACAGGAATGAAGTGGTTTTAAGAGATAAACCGTCTCGAATAGAATGCGGAAGTTTATTTCCGTGTTCATAAGTTTCCGGCAAACGAGTGCTATCCTAATCAGTTCATTACAATCAGAATTCCCAGAGGATGAGAAAGAACTTTTCTTAAGACTGTTATCTTCCAAATGGTCTCCTCGAATGTTGTGATTGAGGTAGCGTACGTCTCACCTCTCTCTTGGGTATGTGCGCCGGCAGTCTTGTCTGACCTTGATATGTATTACACATTCGACAGCTTCTTACATACAAATATTCTCCACGGTAAATTATTCTCAGAAGTTTCCCAGTCCTGGTCTTCAATGAGAGTGAGTGAGGAAGTTTCGGATTTATTCTACATTAATTAATTAATTAATTAATTAATTAATTCTGCAGTCTGTTTTCCTACAGATACACGGGCTCTTCCAAAGGTAGCTCTCCACAGAGTGCGATCTATTGCTTTCTCTTTCAATTTCCAGTACCACGTATTTTCCTCAAGGTCATCCGGTAGCTGCTTACATCCTCTTCCTCGTCGTTCCGTCATTTCTGTCCTTCCCTCTACCTTTCTTTCAGTAATGTGCTTTAGATGGCAGTTCCTACGCACGATGTGGCCAATTCAGATTGCCTTCTTTCTATTTATTGTACTTTAGAAAGCAGTTCCTACGTACGATTTGACCAATCCAGTTATTGTTCTTTTTATTTATTTTATGTAGGACATCCTTCTCCTCCTTGACTGTGTGTAATACGACATAGATCGCTGTTTTTGTCTTTATAATACTGTAGCTCCCTGATGATGGGTAGAGTAGGAGCGTAGAAACAAGTTTTGTGCAGTAGTTTGAAAGAACACTTGTGGGTGGAAGACAACTGCAAGTAACATGTATAACATTAAGTATACCTTTGGCTTCCTTTAATTATTCCCAATGCAATTATGGATGGTACCTGCATGTGACCCACGATGATTCCTTCGTACATTCTTTCCCACACCAGTCATGTTCGTACTCCAATGACATTTGAAGACAGGCTGTGTCACCTCTGCAGTTGAGACGCTGGTCTTACGTAACTTTAGAACCTAACATCTGAAAATGTGTACACTATAAAAATTATACAAAGTATATTGTGTTTTCTTGTCACCTGTTTATTGACTTCAGTATAAGCTTTTCGTTCAATCATGAGAAATTTTTATACAATATTATAATTGAATATGGTTGATGAATCTATAAAATCAGTGCGGTTAATTAAAGTTTGTTTGAACAAACCCTCTGTAAATATTCACGTAGGCAAACACTCGTCTGTTACAATTGCCATTCAGAATGATTTCAAGGGAAGAGGTGCTTTGTCGACATTTCTCTTCAATTTTGAGTTTTAGTATTCAGCTGGGAAATTCAAGAAGATTTTATAGGGTTGGGACTGAATGGAATGTAACAGCTACACATTTGTCCATATAAATTATTACGGAAAAATTCAAAAAGGCATAAAGGAAGACAGATATTTCATTCAGAACTATGTCATAAAAACTGTTGATCTAGAAATGTGTGCATAAAATGCCTTTTCCTCTGTATAACTTCATGTGTTTTGACCAGAATACAAGAAAAAATGTAGCTGTAAATTAAGTGTGGAGAATGTAATGTTTTTCTCGTTGTCAGTTACTTGAACACAACGCCTTGAAGACTGTGGAGGAGTGGAAGTGTAGTTCCAATCTCTTGACCCTTGGCAGGTGGATGGTCGGCTTTACGCACCGGCGTCTTGGTGCCAAGCAAAAAGAACCGGCACTTATTAGATAGGACGCTGTGTGGACCCGCTGCATGATGTGGCAAAGAGAAACAGTCTGCCTTTGCCGAGAATCTAACCTGAGACTAGAATGACTTGTTTTTTGTAGACGTGACCCTTCGGGATATGGGGTTGGGCTTAGTAAGCATTTTATGGTTTATTTAGGTAAAGAACTACACATCATCTGATTGCTGTTAAAAGTTACATTATCCGTAATTTTGACAGCTAAATGATATAGTCTCTTCCTGGCTGTTTGCGTCGGTAATTTTAATAGCGGTGTGTATGTATTCATGATTTTAGGCTTCCACCGCGGTGTAAATGAGATCGCCGCTCTTCTGGTATGTTACGTAGCAAGATTGGCAGTTAGTTACCGACGTTTCGGGACAACCTGTCGGTTTTATCTTCAAGGGTCAAAAGCTCTATCTTCAAGGTCAAAAGCTTGACCCTTAAAGATGGAACTGTTAGGTTGTCCCGAAACGTCGGTAAATTACTGCCAATCTAAACTGCTTAATATCCCAGAAGAGCGAAGATACCCGTAGTCATTGATAGTTGTTACATCACTATGATTTATGTCAAAATCGATATTCATCTTTCACCACTTCCGTCACCGAAGCAAATTTATATTTTACAGATATGTAGTAGTGTTTGCTGCGAGCACAAATCGAAGTTTTTCACTTGCTGTTATTTGGGCCTGTTTAATAAAATTACTTACTACAGCCCAATGACATGTCCTAATGTAACTCTGGATAATTTAGACGTTAGTATTCTGAATCTCATGAGAAAAACTCACTGTGACTTTCACAAGAAACTGACAAAGTATGATTGGTGACCCGTACGTTCTGAAAAAAAAAAAAAAGGTTTTGTAAAAATTTTTACAGACGTGGGAGATCCGTCTATCTGTTTTGTCATTCTGTTGACCCTAGTGTTGGGGGCTTTGTGGATGCTGGCCAATCGTTTACCTTAGCAACGGTAAGAATTTTTAAAAGTAGACGAGGGGTCGCATTGGCCCCCTTAAAATATACGTGTCCATGAATTTATCGATGTCAGTCTTGGAAGTTTGTCAATCGTAAGTGGTGAATCATCGCGGCTGCACAGTGTTGGGCGTCAGACCGCCAGAACTTCTGGAAAACACTTAACTTTTCAGCTGCTTGACCACCCTCTTGCGAAAGGCTTCTCTTGCTGCCTCACAACTTCGACGTGACATAGGAACACAGCTGTGATGCACGTGTTTGTGACTTAAGTTGTGTCTTCGTACAGACTGAACTTGCCTGTGGTTGAGTCAAAGTTTCTGGGGAAATTTCGGCCACAAAATCCAACTCTGATTCCCCGACGGTCCAGCCTGTAGCCTGGTCACAACCCTGACTGAATTATTTCAACTACCATGGACCTGCTTAAAAATCTTCGAACTTAAAATATATGAGAATGATATTAGTATATTTGTACAATATAGTTATATATTCGTACGTATATTAAGAGCGGATTAAATTAGGAAAATCAGTGATATTATTTACTTCATTTAATTCACAATTAAACTCGTTGTGCAGAACGACAGAGGCCTTGTGGATGTAATCCACGTTTACCCCGAGGCCAGGGCCAGCATAGTACCTTAAACTTGGTCACAATCACTTACTCTCCTGTCGTTTTAATTTCATTAAACGCCGTCAACCTCTTATGCCAATCGATGCCTCATAACCGCTGCAGTTGTTACAGCGTCATTATGTAACCCAGATTTCGTATATTCGTATCCCCTTTAAAAAACGAAGCTGTTCATCCTGTGAAGAATTTTCTTTTTTGGAAGAATGTAATGCTGAATTTCGCTCCGTAGTATTCCTGTTGAGAGAGTTTTTTCTTTCAATATGTAAGTTGCTTTATTTATGGAAATGGATATTTTGATTTATATTTAGGATTTTGGAGACCAGTGCCGTAGAGTAATGGATGGAAGGTACTTTCAGAGCGGACTTTATGTTATATTCAGATCGAACGACCGAGTTATGGCCTTCAGTGTTCCCTGCAGACAGGAGAACGCGTGCTGGTTTTTATGGCGCCTGTAAAATCATGCACAAACAAGCTTTAGTGAGCAGGGATAAAAGAAGAATTAATGCGACCTTCTGAAGCGCGGTGGTCCCCAGACCTTAAGATTCGAAGAACCCCTTTCTATAAAATTTAAAATACGCGGAAAGAAGAATTATAATTCTAGGCATTCTTATTAATTATTTTATTTATGAATTTGGTTAAGTGTCTTCTGTGATGTGACACAGTGTAGTTTGGTACATAGGCACTAGTGTTTTGAGGAATGTGCTGCTTAAGCCTTCAGGGCAGTGGTCATTGTGATCTGAAACGTTTGTACCTGTTTATCAAACTAGAAGGAAGCGCAGCCCAGACGACCTTAATCTTTACGCTGACAGCTGTGAGGATCACATATTTCATATCTCGTATATCCGTTCCTCTATTTTCCTGTAGACACCAACTGCACCTTTCTCCACACGACGCTGGTAAACCGTTCGGTTCTTGCACGAAATGTTTGCTTTCTGAAGGAAAATCATGTTAAATATCAAATCCAATTGCATGTCATATGCCTGTGATAGGTTCGTAGCTTTCACGGGGGGAGAGGATAAAGACTGCTGCCTGTTGGTACCTGACAGCGCGTAGTTTGGTATAACTATGCCGACGTTGCAGAGAAAGCTGGTGCCTGCTATTATCAATCATTCGGGTGGAAGTGTAACGACATTTTGGAGGAAGCTGCTGTTTCCACAATCTGCCCAGATGTTTGAGGCAGCAGACGCTTCTGAAACGTCGGTTAACTTTAACGTTTAATGTCTCATTCTTATTCAGGCTGCCAATGAAATTATTCTTTGAGAAATGTTGGAAACTTCGTTTATTGTAATTTGTATGTCTTACAAATATTATTTTAATGCGTTTTGAAAATATAATTTTGACACTGTATGAGGTCCATGTTCTTTCGTTGTTCTGCCTACTGGAAAAAAAAAAGACCTGATATACTGGACGAATTTCTGTTGAGGTCAGTACAGTATACTATACCAGTGATGTCCACCCCGAGGCCCGCCGGAATTGTTTGCGCGGCCCATGAGAAATTTCGAACAACTTATGCTCCCAAATCTGAGTGAAGGACCAAATTTTTTTGATTGATATTCTGAGATTTGCGGAGTTAAATTCGGTAGATAGTATTTCAATTTTAATGTGCTCCCTTCGCGTTGCATAAAAACATTTTATTTTGGAAAATTTCTTTGCAGAATTGTCTGTGACAAACAGTGGGAAGCTTCTAGTGGCGTTTTCCCACTCTTAAAAAATTTTAAGTCCTCAAACTTAAATTAGCCGATCCCGGTGGCCGCGCCGTCTAAGGCGTACGTCTGTGGCCTCTCGCTTCCTGTGATTGCGGGTTCGAATCCCGCCGGCGGAATGGATGTTTGTGTCGTGTGAATGTTGGCGGTTCTACATGTAGAGGCCTCTGCGACGGGCCGATCACTCCTCCAGGGGGAGTACTGACGAGTGCGTATGTGTCATTGTGATCAGGCGCAACATTAACACTCTACCTACAATGAGTAGTTAGAAGAAGACAGACTAAAAAAATAAATTATAATAAGTTGTTATACTAGATTTTATAGAAATGTAGCTGATAGTGAATTCACAGTAATTTAATTCTTTAGTAGCTTAATATAAGAAATGTTGGTGAGGAATATTTTAACATAAAGGAATTAATACCGCCAACACAATTATTTATTTTATGTATTTCTAGCAAATTATTAACTCAAGAATCATGTTTCGACCGATCTCGGTCATCTTCAGGCTCTCTCTTATCATAAAAAGTAAAAATATACAGTTGCATTCAATGTGTTAAATTACTGAAATCTCAGTTTTACACCTGATGTGGTACTGTACGTGTTGCTTATTTTCATTGTGATCAGTAATTAAAATGTGGCATAATACTTGTAGTATTAAAATCTTGTTAGCGTTAAAATTCTTGTTGTATCATGTCTTACTGAAGAATGCTTTTAATTATGTGACTTGTGGTGTATATAAGATAAAGGAATTTTAAATGTTTAGTAATCTGTCTGCGGCTGCGCAAGATGTGTGGAGTTTTTCGGAGGACCTTTGTACGGTGATTGGACTAAACACTAAATTTTGTGGAGTCATTATGATTTTGGTTTAGTTTGGTTCAAGATGCCAGTCTTGTGGGATGCGACGGTGTGTCGTTGGGCGAGTTGGTCATGGCGTTTCAAAGGATCTTAGTGCTTTCCTTTTTGAAGAACCAAGTAATCTCTTTTTGGGCTACTTGACGTTGGAGGTGAAGGCACTGCGGTACCTCGAAACGTTGGGAAATATCAACGACACAGCGTTACATCCCAGAATACTGGACTCTTCAGCTGAACCACTCTCAGAACCTCATCTCTCGCCTTGTTTTCTTCAACTTACGGACCATTCATTTGGGACACTGTATGCTATAATACTCGAGGTGCTCAGGGCACTGTTGATGAAGATCAGTCTTATAACATATTCCACCGGGTTTTTTTGATAAATAATTAGCATGTTTCTGACTCAGCATCAAAGTCCAGTAATTCCAGTCACATTTTTAAGTGTTTGCCAATCGACACGGTCTCGCAGCCAAGAAGCCTTTAATAGTTACTCTTTGTGCAGTTTTCATGCATTTTTTAATTGTTTGAAAGATTTTTTCGAAACGTGATAAGTACTGTATTGGGCCTGCATCCTTTGCAGGTCACGTGTTTACTACTACCGAGTTTGAACTTACACTCATCTTAATTAATTTTATGGCCACTCATCTACAGGGGATAATTGATATTTTATGGCGAACAATATTTAATGAAACTCGATATTCGTTATTTCTGTTCTGCGAGAATTTGTAATCTTCTTGCTGTAGTTGAATTTAAAGGCTATTTACATAACAGATTACCTCAGCCTATAGTTTTTTGGCGTGTTTTGATGTAGCTTGATATAGTAAGCAAGCATTACCATATTTGTGCTCAACTACAAAACCCACGTAGCTTACACCCCCTTGACAAGCTGGTAGTCATTTTGGTAAGCTATGTATGTTTTCAATTTACTTCGGAACCTAGCCAGAAGATGGCCATGCCTAAGTAGCACAGATGTACTTTATGCTAGGCCAAAAGTATATCCGTCCGTCTTTGTATTTCATTTTTAAAATTGTTTTTGTTTTATTTATATTTAGCACAGCTAGTGTTTTACATGTGGGTCAAGTTTATGTCACTCAATTAATTTAATGCAAGGTAATCAATTAGTTGTTTAGTAATTAATTAGTGTGTGTCACTTTGTTAGGTCATTCAGCCATGCTTGCCCAACACCAGATTTTAAAGCATCATGTGTGAGATTAGTGTGGGAGAGGAATTGGCCAAATTGTGAAACAAAATCCGTCGTGGGCATTTGTGCATATTTTATGGAGGTTTCTGTCCCTCCTAAGTCTCTATCATAATAGCAGAGCACCCAGACGAATACGGAAAATTAGCACTAACCACCTTCAGTTACGTCACGCTAGTTTGTGCTGTTTAGTAATTTACTAATTAGCAGTTTTGATGAAGACTGGTTTTTGGGAAAACATTTTAATTCAGAAACTGAAAGGGCGAAACCCCCAAAGGTAGAAAGGTATGATGTAGTGTGTGTGTGTGTATGTATGTGTGCACGTATGTGTATAAAATACTACGCAAATACAGAAAACTATGTCGTATTTTTCTTGCACTCCCGAATTAACATCATCACTTAGAGCAGCCCAGTAACCCCAACTTTCCCTGTTTTTCAATTGTTCACTGACTGTCCTTCTGACGTGCAGCATGACGTAAGCATGAGACAGGGTAATTATCATACTGATGCTGTCGTAATCTCTAGCGTTATATTAAAACAAACATGTGCTGAAGAAACGAGAATTTTATTGTGTAAACTTCTGAAGGAACATTTTCTGACACCGATCGGTTTGATGAATTTTGAACGAATATAACCTCGCATTCATATTATCCCCTACAACTCTTACACGTTAAGCGATTATGGAAAAGGCTTTGGATCCTATTGCATTCGTTATGCATAAGCACGTAAAGTTACGTGCGTAGTGTTCATATGAAGGATTTACATTATGTCGGGGCAAACTTGAGTTTCGCAGTGATCTGTTACAACACCCAACGCTCGAGTTACATACGCCGTCTTTTGGGAGGAATTTATGACTTGCATTTCCCTTCTAATGACTCAACCTACGTGGTGAGGCTTTCAATAAATGTAAATCCTATGACTGAGTTTCCATTCACACATTTTCCAACCATGGTTCGTTCTTCAGTTATAATCTTGATGTTTTGGACCGATGCCACATTTTTAGCTCCTAACATAGGCCATAAAACAATCACACAGGTCTTGTGGGATGTTTGTTTCCACGAGAAACTTCACACGTATGTCTAACCGAAACATAAATATAGATTTTGATATATAGCTGTGTTTTGGAGTGTGTTGTTTAACAACGCTGTCAATTGCTAAGATGATATAGAGCCGCTGACAGATGGCTGTACGAGTGGAATGATGCTGACAGGGGAAAACCGAAGTAAAAGGAGAGAAACCTGTCCCAGTGCCAATTCGTCTACCACAAAACTCACTTTGGCTAACCTAGAATTCAACCCAGACCTATGCGGTGAGATGCTGGCGACTAACCGCCAAAGCCATAACACGGCCACGATTGTGGTGTTGTTCTGCATACATTCTGCAGAAGGACAAATAAATACGTCCAAAATTTACGTATACATCGGGGATCGAATAGGCCTAACTAACACCGTGGAGCAGAATCCTTCTTGAGAAGCTAGCAGTTTTCGAGCTATCCAAGAATTTCGCCATATTTTATGGAACCCGAACGTTCATTACCATAACTTTCACTATGTTGTTTATACCGTGCATTCTTATTGAATTATTAACTAGAAAAGTACCAACATTAATGCAGAAATTTAATATATGTGACACAAAGTCCTTAGGGGATCACTTTCACTGCGACATATTTCGGTGGTATATATATCACCACCATCAGGGAAACAGAGTTCACATTGAAAGCTGGGACGCCACTGGTGAGGTAAAGGCCTTGTTGCTGTACACACATTGTCAGAGTCACTCCACAGAAACTGATGTCCATAAAGCACGGCCGGCGCTGTATACGCACTGCGCAAGTCTTCTTCACACCGTGTGAAGGAGGAGTTAATAGCTCGTTACCGTGTTCGCAAGGGTCCAACACTTGTCCCTGTCCTGAGCCAAATCAATCCAATCCACCCCCCCCTCAGCTCGTTTCCTTAAGATCTGTCTTAATATTGTCTTGACATCTACTTCTGCTTCTTCCAACTTCTTTTTTTCCCTTTTGTTTTCGTAACCAACTTCAAGAATCAAATACAGAATAGAAGTTCACGTGTCTAGATTACGTGGCATTGGTGTCGTTATCAATTTAGGTGTTCCCACGACCATTATGCGGATAATTCGTGATGAGAATTTGAAAGAAACTTGTATGTCATGTGGCTGTTAGTGGCGTGATCTTCATCCGGATTTCTTGATAATTGTGCGAATTTTGAAGCCACCGCAGTGGTGTAGCTCACAATTCTGTTCTTCTAAGCTGTGACGCTGAGTAACTGGGTAATCGGATACAGACGTTTCGAAAGAACGTACTTGCTTTCATCTTCAACAATCAGTAAGTGTTAGCAGGACGTACTAATCTTTATTCCAAATCCAGTGAATTTTACGAGGGATTTCTCAACTACCAGTGCAAGCGTACACGCTTCCCCAACTTCTACGTCCCTTGAACCGGGAGATCTCAAACTGCAACGGCAAGTGGACCACTGCCTAAACCCCCAAAAATGGTTCCTCAAATTACAGTGCAGCTTCTTCAGCATGAGTGGGATAGTCATATAATTCTGTGAATCCTGTTTTGTCCTAACGTTCCACAACGCCAAAACCAACGCCTGCAATCGGTCACGACCGTGATCCTCTTTTACGCACCTTCTATTCTCACAGCCTATTTCTTGAGGTGCAAATTATTCTTATTCTGTGGCCTCCTCTTTCTGATCATATAAGAGGTTGTTTTCCGGCAGGCCTGCCTAGATATTCTGTACGCATTCTTTGTGTATCCTGTCCAAGCTAAGTCCTACGATTACACATTTTCAGGTTTCCGCAACAGTGTTGCTCAAATAATAGGCTTCCGGGATCTTACACCTAGGATATAAAACGTGTATTACGACTTTTCGGAGAAATGTACTGCCGCGGCATGCGGGGTAATTTGCTTAGTTTCGCGTGGCTGCTGAAGACACCGGATGTGCCAGACGCTTTGTTTCAGAAACTGAGTTTTCCAAAGCATCTACCGTTTTATATTTATTTAAGAATTTGCAAACTCTGAGGTTAACACAGCGTTGTTGATGAAGATTCAAGGCTTTTGCGGTGTGACGTCATGTCTGTTGGTAAATAATAATGAACTGTTCCGGCGTCATATCCCAGCAAGTTTAAATATTCAGTTCTGTAGTTGGGTATAAGTAGAAGTGTAGGCGTAAAGATTTCTTGAGGTGTTGAGCAAAATAGCAAGAATCTTATTGATGCAGTTGAGTCAGCAAGTTGAAGTACATCTGTTCCCGGCAGTCCTTTCGTTGCCTGCACCGAGAGTGAAATCGATAACTGTTTGTACTTCTTGCAGGTAACTATAAATTCCACAGCCTACACCTGATGTCTCCTGGATTGTTAGTACGTAGTATGTGTCATAAAGTTCTAGAAGTCTGGTTCGAAATACATCGGCATGTTGGCAAATTGGATTATCTTTCTAACAACAGGCTTTGACTGAAATATTTCAGATCAACTACTTGTGTTTCTTTCTAAAGAACAATTTACTTCACGATTCCATTCACATCTGAGTGCGTCTGTAATTAATTTTGATGCGTGTCACAGCATTTCATGGAATTTCGTATTAGGACATGCCATTGTATTTGTTTCCTTGATGATCTGTACTCATCACCAAATATTATTCGGGTAATCAAATCGAGAAGAATGAGATGGGTGGGGCATGTAGCACGTATGGAGGAAAGCGAGGTGCGTACAGGATGTTGTTGGGGAAACGTGAGGAAAGGAAACCACTTGGGAGATCCAGGCGTAGGTGGGAGGATAATATTAAAATGGATTTCCAAGCAGTGGGATGAGGGGCATGGACTGGATTGAGCTAGCTCAGGATACGGACAGATGGCGGGCTCTTGTGAATGCGGTAATGAACCTCCAGGTTCCATAAAATGTGGGGGGGGGGGGGGGATTTTCTTGACTGGCAGAGCAACTGTTAGCTTCTCAAGAAGGTCTCTGCTCCATGGAGTATTGTATCTCTTTCTCTTTCACAATTCCAAATTCTTTATGATTGATAGCAAGAGCATAAAATTTGAACCGTTAGTTTCCTAACAGTGATTCATATAGGGACTGTTAGTTGGGGCAGTAAAACATCTAAAAGTAACAAGCGAGTTTGAAGCCGACCATCATTCTTACAATATGAGGTAAAATTATTTGCCCACCAATTTTCGATCCCGTCCTGCTTATACTTTTGAAATGGTTTGTAACTGACTAATTCAAAATAAGAGTTCCACTTGAGAATGTAATAATGACGTAGCTACTGAATACATTTCTTGCCTTTTAGGGAACTCCAAAGTCCATTACCACGTTTCACCCTGTCCTCAGTTACAAGTGTCTATTGCACTTATAAACCTGTACTAAAACAATAAACTTAATGCTAAGCCACCCTGTCTAAGGGTACGTCGTCAAATTTTTTCCCCCTTTTAGATTTTCTACTACAAATGTGTATACCTTCCTCACCCTTCCCATGCATGCTGTTTGTCTGAAATATCTCATAAGTCCTTAACATTTTTGGCCTGATAATTAAAGGTGAAGTATACTAGTTATGGCCTTCCCTCTTCATTATGTAACCGTGTGAATCTTTCTGTTGTTTCTTCCCTCTTGGTTCTAAGTATTAACCTTAGCAACCTCTTCTCAAACGCCATAATATATGTAGCATTATTGGTTGTGTGTATTGTGACTACAATGATCCATACACACCAACAAATGCACACAATTGTATAAATTCATAAGTCATCCATACTGATAAACTCTCCTGCATATTTCAGCGATGAACGACTGATAGCAGTCATAAAAATGACTTTGTAAATATAAAGATAAATTTGTCAACGGTCAACAAGCACGAACAAATAAGGCAGTGCAGTGATGTTCATTTGTATTCTATTTTATATTATGAATCATCAGGCTGAAAGTACTGACAACTGAACGACAGGAAGCATCTCACTGTTTTAACCTGGTTTAATTTTTTTCAGTTAACTTCATCGAAGTCATGCCGGGTTTTTTCTAGAAGGTTCAGTAACAAGTATTTCAGTATTCAGTCCAACACAGTTACATGTCTTTCATTTAAGACAAGCTACATGTGTCGGTCTTAATAGACCATCGCCATTAAAAAAAATATTTGATATATTTACAGACCACCATACAAACAGTCTCTATATTTTCGGCATGAAATGTACAACAGATAACAGTCAGATCCATATAAAATAAGCCTGGACTCCAATTTTACATTCTTCGTCTAAGAATTGTAACCTACTTTGTGAATGTTTTAACATCACTAATACACCTCTTGTTCGTGGGTCTGGGGCTGCTAGCTTGCTGGGATTGCAGGTTCGAATCTCACTGCGGAAATGGATGTCTTGTGAGTGTTGTGTGTTGTCATCTAGAGGTCTCTGCGTCGGGCTGATCAATCGTCCAGAGGAGGCCTACAGTGTGGTTTGTCTGACTGAGTGTGATCGTGAAGTCTCGATAGTGAGGAGGCCCTGACACACTAGGGGCTGTTGCTGCATTGGAACAAAACTAACTTCTTTTTACGACATATATGAAAATTGTATGCTGTCAGCTACAAAACGACAGATACTGTAAGCTTGTGGAATCTCACACAGTAATAATGATGTATGGTGAATCGATATGTATTACATTTTTACCATTTTTTAAATTATTGTGTTGATGGCCTGATGGTGGTCTTTTGAGACCGAAACGTGTAGCTCGTCTTAAATAAAAGACACATGGTTGTGTTCAACGGAATATGAAAACATATGTTACTAGTGTTTTCAGGACCGTGAAGAATTACTCTTTTCATAAAGCGTAACATTTTTATAAAGAAATGTTTTCGTACACATAGATGTTGTCTGCATTACGAGAGAGTTACCACAGTTGGTGTTTCCTTTCTAAATTTTCTCGGCGCTGTATTATCGTGTTAGAGCCGCGCCGTTCTGTTTGTATCTATATTCATTCGTGTAGGTCCGAATGTTCCTTTCCGTTTCCGCTTTATACAAATTCAAATGCAAACTCATCAACGGTTTATATCAACAGTTTGTCGTCACTGGGAGCTTTCTCATAATAACCAAGCTTACGGTTTGTACGCCATCTGGCTTGGATGTAGTCCACTCCACGTCATTTATTGATTGTTGAGTAGTTCTCATTTAAAACCAACATTTAATTCCGTCTGGGAAGATGGATTTGTGTCCGTCTTTTTCTGTGTCTTGTTGTCCTGTACAGGTAATGGCATTGCATTTGAACATTTCCCGTCCAAATAATCCTCCCCAATAGCTGAATGGCTCAGTCTTACGCAATTATTTAACGGCCAATAGTAACTGTATGTACCACTTTAATTTGTATTACTAGGACCAACTCGTACACTAAAAACTAACAATATATCAGGTTTTACATAAATCCCGACACGGTTCGGCGTGAATCTGCACTATCATCAGGGGAACCTTCATAGAGGGACACTTTGAAACTACTGAAGAAAAACACAGTTTTAATTCTAAATTTTAAGTATATATATCACATTTTAAATTCCGAATTTTGCGCAAAGTCTGTTTATCCTATGCTTCGTGAGATTCTAACAACAGACAACTTTTTACCTAAATATCATGAACCAACTGGCCTTACAATGTGATGGAGATGGAGTGTATTTTCTGTGGTGTACGCATTGAATTATTTTGTTGTATTTAGCTAAATTATAATTTTCTAAGTGTTATTTAAGTCACAGGAGCAGACAGAATCTGTGACTGCTGACGAAGTGTTCGTTTCATCCGTTTAAATTTTATTTGCATTTTATGGAGAGTGGAATATCGCTTATGGCCGTAGGAAAATATGGTTATTATATTTATAATAGATAAAAATCCAACATTTTAATTTTATCCTAAGCCAGTTTAATCAATTTTAGGCGCCTTCGATAAATCGCGAAAAGCGACTGTTAGCGTCTTCATGTCTGTCTCTCCGTCCGTCTGTCCGTATGGCCGTCTGTCTGAATAGACCAACTCGACTCCCACTGGACAGGTTTCCATGAAACTTCATATTTGAGGATTTTTCGAAAATCTGCCGAAAGTATTTAAGCGTCATTAAAATCTGATAAGAGTACCGGCTACTTTACGTGAAGAACTGTGTGCATTTATGGTAGTGTGTCGCTTCATTCTTCTTACAATGAAAAACATTTCAGACAAAATGTATAGAGAATATCAAAAAACACATTTTATGTTCAATAATGTTTTTCCAAGAATCGTGCCGTTTATGCGATAATGTGGAAAAATATGGTACAGCCAGACAGGCCACAGATGACAATGTAATGCCGCGCAGAAAAGACGCGATTTGCTTGTCGGATAGCTGAGGCAAGAAAACAGACACGGACTAATAGTATTTAATACTTATTGCTTCATAATTAATTAATTCCGTCTGATCTCGTAAAATGTCGTACGGCAACACCTTCAAAAACTGATAAACTGCGTAACGACTTATCTGTCATTATGACCAGTTTGGCCAAATAGTGCGTCTAAACAAGGTCATGAGCAAACGAACATAGTTTTGTTTCAATGCAGCATCGGGCACTTTACATGAAGACCTACGTACATTTTATTGTTACCGGCGACATAATTTTCTCATAAAACAGTTTTTGTTTAACATTCAGTATTTTTATGTAGTTGAGAGTGACATGTAGTTCATCAGCACACACAAATGCATTGTTGTGTTTCCACTGCGACAGTGGTTTCCGGAACGCACCACAGTGTTACGTTGTACGCACATTACCTATCACGTACGTCTTAAAATACGATTACTTTAAGATTAAAATCATATTGATCCCTTGGTCTACGATTTTGTTTCCAAAATTTTGTCGTTTATTCAAATACCGATCCAGTTTTTTACGTTGATTTCTGATTTTCCATTGGGCGCTATATGTTCGACCCATTTTATTCTTAAAATAAAGCCATAAGGCTTTATAATGCACTGCTTTCTCCACCATGATTACACAGATGCATATAAATTTGTATCTGGCAGTGAGATTAAGGTCCCATGAGCGTTCTTTAGCCGTACGTGCACAGACGACAACAGAAAGCGACCGTGTGGTCTCAGTCTAAGGAACGAAATCCTGTGCCTGTTGACAAGGATTACAAACAACGCGATTTGTATTTTTTATACGTTGCAGTGTAATCCCATCTAGTGTTGATTAGTTCTGTCAATAGCCGTACTGTCTATGATTCAGTTTAATGTAGCTGCCTGTAAGTCTTCCTATCAGACTCGCGTCTGCAAGAAATGAACTTCAGATATACGGGGGAATGAAAAATGGTAAAAAAAAGTATTCTCTTACGTCGGTGCACACGTGTGTCCGCGCGACTACTATATCCTAATCATTCTTATCACCAGGTAATTTATATGTGATTGCCGCCAGCCTTTATTGATGACTAACCTGATGGGCCATCTCGTAACTTAAAATCTCTCGTTATGGAGAAGACTTGTGGTTTACAGAGAGCTTTTGTGTACAAGATCTATCGATGGGATTGAAAGAGTTCCTTCAGGGCAGGTTTCTCTTTCACACTTCACAATACATCTGCCAAATTCTGACAGACGGAATATTTGTAGCGAACGTTGAATGGTGCAGACTTCGGTCCCGTATAAGTTGTAACTCCCTGTCAGTAGTATGATTCAAACTTTATCAACACAAATCTGTTTTTGAGGACTTGCACTCCAAACACTTAAATTACCTAAAATGCACAGGGAATGTAATGCTTTTTTCTCGTTATATGTATTGTTGATTCTAGTTAGGTTATATTCCAAGATAATTCTGTGTTGTACTGTTAGGTATGTGGCTAAATACAGGGTGGATGGGCTGTAATATGCCGTACTTTGCTTACAAATTATGCATCTTCGGCCTTTCAAATGCCTAAAGGAAGAATTCTACGCAATTCCTTCGGTAACAAGATTGTCGAAGGCACCATCTATTAAAAAGTACGACACAATTGAGCTCGGTGTTTTCTGACACAGCAAATTCTTAGAGTCGTATTTGAAGTATAATAAAATTATGCTTTGTACAGTATTCAAGGAAATACACTCATTAATTTTGAAAGCATGGTGGTTGCTATTTGTACCATCACGTTTGACAGTCAAAAATTCTGCGTTCTGCTCACACGGTGTATTTGTGTTCCGTACGTGTCGGAGGAAACGGCTATTATTTCCCGATACAGCATTAACTTACGGCTTTTATAACCGAGACGGAGAGTGTTTACTGTGCGGTACGAAATGGATCTTTAAATATGACTGAGGTTAATCGTAGTCTTCAAAGGGTTAATTTATTATGTTAAGCTGATGTGCACATACTATTTAAATACACCTGATGGAATAGTCTTGCCACATATATATATATATCATGGAAAATGTAATGCTATTAAATTACATACTGTTGGGCACAAATTATGGGCTATCGTGCGAGCTGTGAGGTGTTCACAGCGGTGGTAATAATGATTTCCATTTGCCCCTGAAGACAGAGAGAGAAAGGTCCGCCGAAACTGTTGTAAATCTTCACCTACCAATACAGCGTCATATAAAAAAGATTCGAGTCTTCATCACTTACACTATACTCCGTTAAACATCTCAGTTTGAGCTATGAGGCTTCACGTTATTTTAGTGTTACCTACACACAAATCAGACCTCAGGTTTTCCATTTTGTTTGCATGCTCGGCAGTTTCATGCTGTCTTCTAAGGCAGTGTTCATAATATTTTAAGAAATACACTGTAAAGCAAGAACACAAGAAAGACTAGAATAAAAGGAAGTAGCAAAATAAAGGTCCTCTGTCTGTGTAAGCATAAGAACAGATATTTTTAAACATGGTCCTGTATATATAGATAATTGTCACTGGTGGCGGCGGCGGCTATTATTATTATGAT
Source organism: Coptotermes formosanus (assembly GCA_013340265.1). NCBI lineage: Eukaryota > Metazoa > Arthropoda > Insecta > Blattodea > Rhinotermitidae > Coptotermes > Coptotermes formosanus. The sequence goes on from BLKM01000221.1 coordinate 2,441,625, forward strand.
TATTATGACAGACGAAGTGTAAGAGGTTAGCAGGCTAATCGCGAAGGATTCTGGGCACATTGCGTCGTTCTTTCCGCGTCACATAAAATATGAGACCTTCCCTTCATCCATCTGTCAGTTCAGCTAATCGTAAGGTATTTACTGTCCGTACAGTGTGCAACCGGACTCACGGACGAGTCTTAGTCACAGTAGCCCTTAACATACCACAACAGTGCATCTGCTACCAAAACATGACCAAGTCTTAAATCTATTCAAGTAATTTCAAGATTCCCCCTTAAATCATTGTCCGGTTATAAGTGGGTTCGATTAATCACGTCCCACCATCAATGGGTACACTTTGAAACGTAAGTGTTCCGCCGTTTTAGAGTTACCATGCAGACCTGCCAGTTCCCTTTCGGTTTTATGGGAGTGGAAACCTGCAACTCATTTTACATTATCCATACTTCATCCAAGTGCAAGTGCAAGATTTCCAATTTTGCACTTTATTATCCCTCATACATAATCACTATTGGTGGCATTTATATTCATATAAAGTACTGTTTAATATTATCCTTCCCCCTTCTCATGTTTCTCTCAAGCAGACTTATGCCTGCTGCATATAAAAACATTCGCGAAAAACATGGGAACATCACCATCTTATTCTAGGTCGTCATACATCAGTTGTTAAATGTTAGCGTCTCTTCAAATCATCCTTATACTTAAACTTTGATTTGTTTAGATATTTCATTAATTTGCAATAACTGCTCACTGGAGTTTGTTTTCCTATAATTCCCAGGCTTACGTGTTATGGTTAAACCGCTACAGTACCTGCCCTTTTATTAGGATCATCCAGTCTAGCTTTTCTCAGATTTGTTCTTAGTCATTAACTGGATAAATGTGTAGATTAGTAGGTGTACTCCCAAATCACCACCCCCCCCCCCCCCAAATTATTTTTCGGTTGGCCAGTTAAGGTGTCTAAATTGCGTTATTAGGATTTTAATGTTACAAACTTGTCAGCGTGATTAAACAATACATAAGACGCTGATGAAAAGTGTGGCAGGTATGGGGAAAATATCTGCGGTATTTGGTTGGAAATCCTCAAAAGAGGGAAACGTGTAGTAGTTCTACCCGTATATTGGGTAATAAAAAACAGGCCTACACAACACCTAAGCGGGTACATTTATCACAAAAATAACTGTCAAAAATTTTTAACGTTCTTCGTTTTGTTAACTGTGCTCGTGTTACCACGGCATGGCGCCTGCTGATGTTGCAGTGGGATGAGGTGGCCTATAGATATGGGCAGTCGCGAAGTGCCGGTTGTGGCGGGAGATCCATAGCTTTGAGGTTTGAAGAAGGGCTAACAACTCTTCGTCGCAAAAGACTTGTCGGACTTGGGCAAGTGGCGGGCTCTTACGGACACGGTAATGAACCGTCGGTTTTCATAAAATGCGCGTAAGTTTTTGAATGGTTGAGGAACCAGGAGCTTCTCATGAAGGAGTGTGCTCCGTGGAGTTATTTGGTTGGTTTCCATGATTTTGATGTTCTGCCTCTTATGTCTATGTCTGCTAACATATGTAAAGCTACTCTCGTGTTTTAAATATATATGTATGTATGGAAAATGATCATTAACAGTCTTGTTTATAATTGTGACGCAATGCAGAACTTTGTGTACACATTGGAAATCAGCATACTACTCGTAGAATTAATTTTAAAAATTTGGTTTCTCTTAGGTTAAACTTTGTGGTCTACGGATCAGAGACACACGTCGTGGCAACGCCACACTTATTTAAATCATTTGGCTTGTAGTTTTGTGACGGTCTTTTATAGACACGGTAATAAATCTTCAGGTTTTGTAGAGATGGAGAATTTCTTGATCAGCTGAATAAATTTTAAACTTTTGAAGGATAAGGTCTGCATTTTTTCTTGGAGTTAGGTTATTGGAATTTTAAGGGTTCCTAAAAGCTTATACGCACTTCCTGTCACGATACTTATGAACTTTGTTCGTGTAAACTTCTGTTACAGCTACTGGCGTAAGGTGCGTTGAAATGTCAGAGGGAATTCTTTAAAAACAAGCTTCGTGACAAATTCCTAACCTCAATACACATCAAACAACAGATACATTACCTGCAGTCACAACTTTACCAAGTATGACCGGCGGCCATTAAGTGATTTGACCGTTGGCCACAAAATAAGCAGTGACATATTTTTCGTGCATTTTATTAATAGCTATTATTTTGAAATTATCGCCACACAGTTCATTTTCCGAAATGCATTTCATAAAATTTCCGTATGTATGGTTATGAATGATCTCAAAATGCGATAAATAGGCGGAAACGTACTGTGCAGCTTTATCCCTTATTATTACACATTCGCCTTCGAAGTAAATAAATAATTTTCAATGTGTTCCATGTCCGTGCACTATATTATACGAAAACACTAATCACCAACAAATGCACAAAGAGTTTTATCATCAATTGTAACACACTGCTACATGTTTCGACCGTGTTGGGTCATCTTCAGGGAGAACTTTTTGTTATCGTTACACTAAGGTTGCACTTTATAGTTGAGCGAGAATGTGCTGTTGACTGTGTACTGCGTTGTGTTTTGGAGGCGTGAACTCTCTGCGGTCCCGGCCTGCACTGCACGTGTGTACTGCAGGCCGGGACCGCAGAGAGTTCACGCCTCCAGTACACAGTACACAGTCAACAGCACATTCTC